>OX451206.1:6560225-6726225 GCA_949628255.1 Macrophya alboannulata
AGAAGGAGAGATCACCTACCTATAGTTTGTTCATTCAAAGAAAAACAATTATAGAATTGTAAAAATCGAGCCATTCATTAGGATCCGAAAATCTGTATCGAAAAATCATTCATAAGATATGAAGTACCCACTGATTTAACAACTCATTATTCTGGAAGTGGAAAGTTTGTTGAAATTAAGATAAAACAGTTTTCAGTACGTGTTGATTCGTATATCACGTATAGGTAATTCCTGAAACTTTGACAATGAGTAAAGTAGTACGTGCTGAGGCTATACTAACCCAGAGCTTTTCTAAGATTCTTTTCTATAACTTATCTATATGTATAATATCCAAGAATATAATTATAGTTACTATTCCATTCTATTATAAATTCATTGTCGATCCTTTCTACTCTTACTTGGCCAGACTGGGCGTGGCTGAGGATAAGTGATCTCTCCTGATATTGTCTTCTCATTATTCTCTTCCCTGTTCTAACATTATTCAACCTCAATCACGAGGGTTTAAGAATCCATCGGTATTGGTGTGTATGGGTATAGCATAGGTACAACAAATGTATTGATGTATAATCAGACAAAGAAAAAATCGGAATAAATTTAGCAACGTAATGGTTACGTCATCCAGCGAATATACCTGCAGCCTTCTAGCATTCAATGTGTTCCATTTCAGGGTGGGGTTTCGGGGATTAAATCTACTCTCCTTATCAGGAATGTTAAACAAACACACATTCCATGCACATATGGAGCAGCAAATAAAAATCAATTCAAAAAATCAGGTCTTACCATTAGGTCGAAAATTTTGAACTTAATTTGAAAACGTTTCGTGACGCAGATGATGGCGTTTTTCTGCAAAAGAATTTTTTATTTTATTTAATTTGTTTGATTTTGTTTGAGTGGCTGATCTTTATGCACTATGTCGAATACCATAGACCACCTTGTCTATTTATTATGCACGCGTTTTATACTAGGACAAGGGATCTAAAATAGAATACGCAATCAAGCCATTCCTTGTTGTTTCGATTCACGCGATTTTAACCTTAGTTTTCTGCTACTACTCTTCCTGCTCTTTCTTCTTTGCCGAATTGTTCTTTACCTTCATTGTCTCATGGCACGATATCGTCTCTCACGAATAGGCATACGAAACTCTGAATCGAGTATTTGCCAGCGTTAAATAAGCGATATGCATATTTGATTTGACGACGATATTTAATCATCCTTCAGAAGGACGTTCGCGAATTTTACCGACCATTCGCCTCGTTTAAAGTATATAATTGAAATTTTCCTGTATTATACTTCTTAACTGTAATAATTTATCAATAAATTAGCCCACCTGTTTCTATACCGTAGATAATAATTTTTGATCAAATCTCTGTCTTGTTATTAGAGAAAATGATGAAAATATGTTTTCGAGACACGCTAGGTATAGTGATTACCTAACTGGCGATAATAGTTCATACGGCAGCGGAGAATAGATCGAAGAGACATTAATTTTATCGATTTGGCATCGCGGGCTTGGCTCTGGCTCTAATACTCTATTTTCTGTATCTTCTCTTTTATTTATTGTTGAGTATACCTCGTCTTTGATGTGTCTTACGACTCGAGATTATATCCTTGGCAGGGAATCGATCCTATATATCCTATGGATTAATTCAACATCAGAACAGCGTAATGCGAGATACTGTATACGTATGTAAAAGATAGTAAGCCAACAACATCTGATATTTTGCATATCGCGCGGTCCAGATCTCGGCGTTAGACACATGTCGACAGCTTCGCACGAACCGAATCCAAAAATATTTTTCATCGATCGAGCCTGGAGCCGTAAACTGAAAAAAACAGGAAAGAAAGAATCGCTTCCGTGTTTTAGATTTTTATTTTTCGACTGATTGTCCCAACTCGCATCGTATAAAAGTGCACTTTACATCTTCATAGACAGCTAGTGATACTTCTCCCAGTGCGAAGAAAACTCTTGAAAGTGGGTCACGAAGATACCTGCTGGATGAGTTACTAAATCGAATTTACATGACGCTGTCTGTGCATGAGGTAGCGGTTTTCCTCTTTTCCAGGTGGTTAGATTTAATGCCAAGATATAGGTATAGTGTATATAGGTATATTACGAGAGGGAAGTAAATGTGGAAAGAAACTCGAGTCTGGCTGCCGTAAGCTCGTAATATGTGGAAAAGCTCGCGGTACCTTCAACGTATTTGCGTTGTGGGTATACGACATGATTTTTTTTCTTTTCGCAAGATAGAATTCTACAGAAAGACTGAAATTATGGAATAAAAAAAAATCAAGATTCAGTTTTGGACCACTGAACAAAATAATCAGGTTTTTATTGTATATTTGCCAAAATATTTCCCGATTAAGATTTTCGCACGGAAAGAAAACATTAATGAAATTTCAACATTGCGGATCACGAAAAAAAAAAAAAATTAGACAAAAATCCCCAAAAAACAGTCGGATTTAAATTATTTCTTTTATCGAGTTGGAGAAACCTGTCGTATAGGTATACCTGTACAAGGAACCGGAAAGTGGCCAGGTAAAAGTCCACCGGAAAGTGACTCGGAGCTTTGAAGCTCGTATATTTAATCGTATATAATCTGTCCATAAAAAAACGTCGAATATCGTCTTCTCCTGTAGATTTTATAGACATAGACTATCGGTATCAAACCACTCGCCGAACAAGTATTATTACATTATACCTATATATCCATAATATAAAGTTTTTAATGTCACGAACCAGAAGTATAATATTTCTTATTTACGATGACAATCTGTATTCCCGTTACGTATAGGTAGCCATGGTATATCGTGCTTCTTTCCGGCAGGTAAATAAGTTTCATTCCTCAAGAACATTCACTATAATACGGACTCAAGTATCCTGGCTCGTGCCAGGCTGGTCTTGGTGGGTTGACAGGGCAGGTTTCGAGACGTTTCAAAAGTTACTATTATACGCACAATCAGATCACGCGATCCTGATCCTTTTCAGCACCAGGCTGTTCCTGTTGACATTTTTTTTTTTTTTCGTTTTATTACCAAATTTACAGACATCGATGGAATTCCTAAAATTATATCTCATTCCCCGGACATTCTTCTTTGCCAGGTTATTGACAGGTTTGGACGGCAACCCACGAAACAGGGCAAACATCGTCAAAGATATTCTATCGGAAATGTAACATTATCATTTTTTTTTGTCCTTTTCGATCAGCAAGCTTCATATTTTGTCGCAACGATTAATCATCAGAATTTCGAGTATGTAAATCAAAAAGTTAACCATCATTTTGAAATTATTGAAGTATTGCCAACTCCATATCGCTTGATGACATGCGACTAATTATAAAAGGTGTTTCTGCTTAATTGACGAGTATCTCTTGCGGTCGTAAACCAGACCGCAAGGTATACAGCTGTACCTAAGTATCTCACTTCTTGTCATCCATACTCCCGGAGAATTGTCTTTTTTTTTCAGTTTTTCTCTGGTTCTGTTACAGACACGCAATGTAGATACCTACGTGTTGCACTATACTGAGCTGAGAACGTGCGAATCCTTATCCGCGGTTCGCAAAGTTTCTGATTTATTTGGACATAAATTTAGTAGCATCAGAGGTGAAGAAGAGGCTCTAATTTTATCGCGTGCGAAAGCGTTTTTCGATCATCATAATTATATAACACCTCAATTACGCAAGTGATAAATATAAAAATGACACTGCGGGGTCGAGCAGTAAATTCGCGTTTCTTATGATTTTCTTTTACGCGTAGATTGAGCGAGTGATCAGTGAGCAACGAGCAGAATCTCGGAACTCAGGATTCTGCACAGCCATTGCAACTTGTAGTGTGCAAAAATAAGTTTTAAGTAGCAATAAAATGCGTTTTACACCAGCTGCTGTCGTCCCGTAATTTCGCTCGGATATGAAGCTTTACATTCACGAGACTGAAGTGTACAGTCTATACATACGGCTCTCTTCCACCTGGCTTCAGTGTAATTTGCAACGCCCGCAGTTTAACGAAGCTGCAGTTGTCGACGGCGCAGTTTTACCTTAAAACAAAACAAAAAAAAAAAAGAAAAAAATGATAAAATAACGGAGAAGAGCCGCAAGGAAATCGGCTGGTAGTATAAAAATATGTCATTTTTCTAATCCCGGATCTTGAACAGAGGCCAAAGGACCTCAGAAGTGCAGAACTCCACGTATAAGTAGACTGCACATATGAAGTGGTGAAATAAATTTGGGGCAAAGTCAAAAATACGATTTTATTGCAGCGTTTAAAAAATAAAATGAACCTGCCGAGCTGAGCGAAATCGGAGAGCTGCTGCAGCGCACTGTGCGTATATGTGAACGAAAATAATTACCACATGTGTGTCCCACTTCAAGCTTAATCCCCGCATGTGTTAGCCTTACGATTGACCAGATTATTTTAGTCCCGTTTACTCGAATGTGCGTTGCCATCATCTGATAGCCAATCCGCTATTTCCATACTTCGATACCATTTAGTTTTATGTATAGATTTACACGGGTGTGGATAATGCGTAATCATCGTTCCTCGCACTGCAGCATATACTCTGGCCAATCTCTGCCACGTCAAAGCACATCATCATCATCGTTTTTCGCACATTTGAGTTTCAAAGCGACGACAGAAAAACGTCAAGGTCGCCCAAGGGCAGGACGGTAAATTGACGATGTTGCCACAGCCGAAGATCCGAGCTTGCGGCATACATTTATTATAGAAGCTGCAGACATGTGACAAACCGTAATGGACCCTGGGGCGTGGGGAGAAATTTATACACAACTTGTGTGGCTGAATTAGTCGAAAGGGTATAAAATAACATTAGCACACGGATACACGGTGTAAAAGTAAAAACGCCAATACCAATAGTTTCCCAGTTACAGAAAGACTTACCTCACTAATCACATCAAGCTTAGGATCGCATGATTTGAGGATTTTCGCGTTCGGTGACCGACTGATTGTGGATATCGATCGGATGGTCTTAAAGTTAATCGTCTCAAGTAAAAGAAAGCGTGAGTCATGGTCGAGCTTTAAGTAAATTGGCAGCCATTTTTTCTCTCGTTTTGTATAACAAGAATACCAGATTTTTCGTTTAGATTATCGAATGAATTCGCGTCTAAAAATTTACGCTGCACTGCATCAGATATACCTTGATTTTGCATTTTTTTTTTTTACAATACGTCACAGTAAATTCGACCTAATCGTCTTGCAGCGAAGATACCCAGAAGTACCATTTATTTTGCGTGTGCGTCCACGGGGGAAATAATCTTTTCTAATGCTGATTGGGGTTCGGTTTTGAAATGTGATTACTGTTAATTTCGAATTGTCTGCTGTCCCCGGATGAAACATTTCACAATTACGAGTTAGCGTTATTTGTAATCGTATTGAACACTGATTGGAACGGAATACACGCGGAGTACATTATTACGTACACAGACGATAGATTTTCGCAAGTATTCAGCATAATTCTACCAAGGCCTATAAACGGGTTCCAGATTAAAATAATGAAACTGTATCTACTCGGGATGACATAATCACTCCCGAGGTCGCCTCGTCCTGGATATAATCCTGCCGAACCGCTTAAGGCATTTACCATTAGTTGAGTACGCTACAAAAAACGACCATAAATGTATTTCACTTCTTTCTACTGTACTATGGAAGACTGATGGGAGAACCTGAAATACAAAAAAAAATAGCAAAAGGAATCTCACTCCGCATTCTACTACAATATATGTATATTATGCCATTATCGAAAATTTAATGGCCAATGTATCCTTGGGCAGGAAGCTGAATAAATGAAACACGTATTTCGTGATAATTGGATAATTAACTGAATTCATTTCATCGATCGTGTTTTAATCAAGTAATTAATAGTCCAGTCGAGATAGGTCTAAGAATCGGTGAACTTGGAAATAATTAGAGGGTGCTATTTTCTTTTTTCAGTCTTTGGGGGGGGAGGGGGGTTGGTAGTGTAAATCTCGATTTTTGAGAAAATCCCTCCATCGCGTTCGCCGCCATTTTGATTTAAAGGGTTGGTTTTTTGTTTGTCGAATATCTCTCTTATAGTGAAAATGATTAAGACCAAAGCTGTGGGAAATTTAATTCCCCACAAGTCTGATCGTTGTCAGTTTTACCCTAATATCGATATTTACAGAGTTGAACTGCGAATAGGGGTGAAAAAACTGTTATTTTGCATTATCTCGTTTATTATCAAGTTTATCGTAAAAATGGTAAGAAGCAATCAGATAGGGAATTTTATTTCTTACAACTTTGTTCATTACCATTCTTACCCTAGGACCGATATTATCAAAGTTAAAATTAAAATAAGGGTGGGATTTTTGTTTTTTTGCATTATCTCATTTATTATCAAGTTTACCGTAAAAATGGAGAGAAGTAATCAGGTAAGGAATTTTATTTTCTACAACTTTGTTCATTACCATTCTTACCCTGCGACCGAAATTCTCAAAGATAGAATCAAAATAGGGGTGGAGATTGTTGTATTTTCAGTTATTTCGTTTATCATTACGTTAATCGTAAAAATGGTAATAACCAAAGCTGTAAGAAATAAAATTCCCTACCTGATTGTCCCTAACAATTTTTACGGTAAACTTGATAATAAACGAGATAATGCAAAATAATAGTTTTTTTACCCGTATTTGCAGTCTAACTCTGTAAATATCGATCTTAGGGTAAAAATGATAATGACCTCTAATTATATTCAGGTGAAATCCTATTTCGACTAGACTATAACACAATTAGTAAATGTACAAAAACGTTGGATAGAGGCTTATATAGTTTATCAAAGTCTTACTCGACCGTTTTGGATCGATTGGAAATTGCATCTATAATCTGCACTCGTCGTAGTGTCAAAACCGATTTCTATCTTAGAAGCGGAGATTGCAGTCGATCTATATATATCGCGTGCACCTAAATGACGCCACTCATTGCCTTATGAGCTTCAAGGCTCTTGGCTGCTGAGTTAACGTTACATTTTTAACCTTATTTCAACAGAATCACAGTTGGCATTTTTAATTACCTACTAGTTGACTGAGGTTTAAAGAAGACAGAATAAAATCTCCTCCGTTTTCTGCGGCTGACACGGCGTCTGCCTCGTTCCCTCAAACATGAAACTATATTGCCGTATAAAAAGAGGGAAAAAAAAGAGAAAACATCCTTTTTGTAAGGTAGAACTTTTCAGGTCGATCTTCACAAGTTGTGACAGTCCATGAAACGAGCTTTTATTTTTGGCTCATTGATTGTGTTTTCATAACGTCTCATCATGGATAGTCCGGGCTTCTCGGGGTCAAGTTTAATTAGCAGTTTGTTAACTTTCGTATCAGTTAATTAAACGTTTGGTCTAATAATTATTTACGCCCATTATACGTACGAGCTTTCATTAATAATAACACGTATGGCTGATGATCATTGCTCTGAACAGATAGATAAATAAAATCAACGCGGGAGAAGAAATGTATATTGAAAATCTACTGCTTGACCACGATAAAATATCTCGGTACTTCGTATATCGACATCGCAATTCTTTAAGTTCCGAACAGCTTATGAAAAAACTTTTTTACCTACTGTGTAGGAAAAGAAAATTTACGTACATTTGAAACAAGTTTGATAAGAAGGCATAATAGTTGCTTTATAACGTAATTTAATATTTGTTACAGATGAACAGGAGCGCGTGCAAAAGAAGACTTTTGTGAATTGGATTAATTCCTACCTCTCGAAGGTAAGTACCTAAGCGGCTTGTTTTTTTATTCTTGTCCTTGAATTGTGGGGCTGATCGATCGTTGACCAATTGGAAAAAATACCATGAATTATTGCGTTGTTCGTAGCCTGGTAACCGTCTGTCGATATTATGTGCGTATGTGTATTATATGTTGGAAGATTTTCATTATGTTTATAATTTTCTGCCTTGCGGTATTATAACGATAATAAATTGTTATTGAATTACCTCCGAGAACTCGCATCGTCGTATGATAACAATATATTCTATTATGACAATTTACTCAGCGTCGATATATAAATGCAGCTTTCTATATCTGAACGTGCCTGTCTGCGGCATACGCGACAGCTTGACGGGTGCAATATAACGTATTGAAAGATAATTATAAGTTACTTACAACTTTCTCAGCACTCCGGACATTTCAAACTCCCAACTCCTCTCCCGTGAGCTACGAGTTTCAAGCTTCGAGCTTCAAGTTGCAAGCTGCAAGTTGGGAGCTGCAAGCCTTATGCACGATTCAACTAAGTTAAAACTTGGAAATTATCGGTGTAGGCCGTACCTGGCTCGTATTTCACTTGATAAACGGTTGCATATACCTACTTCCGTATTCTGATACTAATTCTTAGACGTTAGACCGTCAAATGTTCAGACTCGCGGTATATCGGAGCTTAAAATTTGTTCACCATGACATAGATTGGGAAACGGAGCATGATTAATGAATCGAAATATATTGACGTCAAAATTATTTAAATTTCGATTAAGAATAAAAATCCCGAGCTATCTTTCGTGTTGGTATTTTGGAAATGTTCAAGACAGAGTGAATCATTTGAACAGAATGCTTTCTATCAGTCTGCACGTGTCTGCAGGGTCTGTGACTATGGCGCCTGACTATGCCCGGCAGTCAACTTCTTAGGATAAAAATGCGAGACAGATTGGCTAGAAGCCAGACTTGAAGAGTCGGTTAGTTAGAATTGCGAGGGAGGTGCTGAAACCGCGCAGAAATTTGCCAATTTTTCTTACTTATTAACTACTCCGTTTTATACCAGATCAAAGTAGGTACCAATTGAAAGTGATGCATAGCCTGAAAAAAAGTGCTCAACGACGTGAACTGGCCCTTTTTTTTTCTTTTCCCTTTTCTCTCTTTTGGGGCGTAACTACACCCCCGAAAGTATGTATAGCGTGTAATAGAATTGGCTTGGAGCTTGCGAGAAAAGCACGAATAATTTATTTTCATCCACAACTTTGTGCAACACGTGAAGCAATTGAGACTATACACGCGTATATGGGAAAGGATGAAATTTCCAGGAAATTCTCTAGGGTGCTTCGCGCTATATCTCATACGTATTTTTTCTTCCATCGGATATATATCTTGAATTTATATTTCAATTTAGATTCTTTCAATCTGTAAAATATCTGCATTGATTACAGCGAGTTCCACCGCTTCGAGTGGAGGATTTGATCGAGGACTTGAAGGATGGAACGCGCCTTCTTGCCCTACTCGAAGTTTTGTCTGGCGAGAAACTGGTGAGAATTAATTTTGGCTTGAATGGAATTGCTATCGGTCTTTTATTCCATCTAATTGATCCTACGCACCTGCTTCGTTCAATTTGTTAACACCAGCTATCGGTGGAATGCTCGATCGTTATTCCCAAATGAAAATTTATTTTACGTAGATTTTAGAATTTCTAATTAACTAGACGAATTTATTTTGTTCAAAGCCTATCACAACCACAAATAAGAAATAACGAAAAAAAGAATTGGGCTACTTTGATACTTTTCACAAAAATTTTGATATTGGTATTCGAGGTATACTTACTGCCGTCATTTTTTTTTTCTTCTTGAATAGAAAAAACAAAATGCAATTTGAGTTCATTCAACTGCACATAACTTCGGTCTAGCTCTAAGGTAAATGAAATATTTTCTCCTCAATTTCAGCCAGTCGAAAGGGGACGTAACTTGAAGAGACCTCATTTTCTCAGCAATGCTAACACGGCACTTCAATTTTTACAGAGCAAAAAAGTAAGTAATCGATTTTAATTATATTCTTCAATTTCACCGCGCTGTGTATAGTCATACTCATTTAACAGTACCGATTGTCTTCTCTGTCATAGATCAAATTAGTGAATATCAATTCATCCGATCTAGTGGATGGACGACCTCCAGTAGTATTGGGACTCATTTGGACCATCATCCTGTACTTCCAGGTATTTTAGCCGAAACTTTTCTATCCAATACGGTATATACAGCTATGCAAATATCCACGTCGTTAGTAAGCGATAGCGGCTTTTAAATAGCGCATATAACACATATCGAGTATCTTGAGCACAGTATTGAAATCGGGTTAATTTTTAACTGGATGAATAAAATGTGGAAAATGGTTTGCTCTCTTCCAATTGATATTCCATTGGGTTACAAATTTCATTAATTTATAAACCGTGTTAGCTCTTTGACGATCCATTTGTCCACCGAAATTTTCCGCACATCCTCGTTCAGAAATTAACCCGGTTAAGCTAGGTCGAAAAGTGCGAAGTTGCTAACCGTATGTATTCTAACTAACAAGCTACGATCGAAGGATCGAAGGCGGGTGAGTAGCCAACAAAGCGTAACAAACAGTGTACAAAAAAACGAACTATGGATCTCACTGTGGATCCTTGCACACTGCATCTTTATTGCATGTATTGCGCGACACTTTTTAGAACGCACGCTAGATGTTCGATCCCATAAGATTCAGTCTGACCAATCCATCACTCGTATTTTCATAGATCGAAGAGAACACCAGAGCCCTTGAATACCTGGGTCATACATGGGGAAGCCAGAGCAGCTTGGACAGTCTCGGTACCCAAGGGTCAGCGGCGAATGAACGCCGTCGACAGAGCAGTGAGAAATGGAAACAGGGAGCGAGAAAGACCCTTTTGCAATGGGTTACCAACGCGCTGCCAAAGTGAGGGGAAAAATTTTTGAGAAGAAGGCCGAGTTCGGAAGAAAATTTAGATATTATAATTCGCATTTTTTATTACAGAGACACCGGGATCCATGTACGAGACTTTGGGGAGAGCTGGAGAGACGGAAACGCCTTTTTGGCAATCATCGATGCCATTAGAGCAAACCTGGTGAACATTGCCGCGATGCGAGAAGCCTCGAACAAGTCCCGCCTGGAGACTGCTTTCCAAGTGGCAGAAACTGAGCTTGGAATAGCACGACTGCTGGACCCGGAGGACGTCGACGTGCCTCGACCCGACGAGAAATCCATCATGACATACGTCGCACAATTTTTGCATAAATATCCAGAGCCCAGGAGTACTGGACCCGACTCTTTCGCGGCCGTTCAGCAGGAGTACGATGCTCTTTTAGGATGGCTAAACGAACGAACTAGACAACTCGAACAGCTGGACAGGACTAACGCTTTTCCGATGAGTTATCCGGTGAGAAAAAAAATCTTCAATTATTCCTGAAATCGGTTTTCTAATTCTTATCTCTCCTGTTCTCGAAAAATATGAGTATACGTTGGTATTGGATAGATCGCATGGTCAATGGAGCAACGCGATATTCATACCGCAATTAGTTTGCCATGAAACTTGATCGCTTTACAATGATGAATGGGCACTGGTGATAATAGGACGCGTAATAACCATATAGGTGTAATCGATTACTACTCCCGCGGTAGTATAGCAGTAGTATGATTTAATGTACGCGTATCATCTTCGAGTTAACAAGCTGATTTGGACATTCGTTTATTTTTAAAAACACTTTCAAAGCGTTCAGAATTGGATTGTAAGTAATCATATTACTTGCATATTTTATAATTTTTTGTTCTCTCGAATGCTTCAAGGTATCTCGCTCAATGTTCATATTCGGGATTTGTTTCATATCTAGGAATACATGCTGTTCAGAAGCGAGACCGATGACAAATCGATCAGTTATCGAAAACTTCAAAATCTTGTCGATACACCGAGTATGATCAGCATAACTCGTGATTCATGGAGACAGATCGAAACCTTATGGAATAAAATGGAAATTCTGGTAAATCGAAGTCCTCATTCTTAACTGTTTTCACTCAAATCAATCTACGATCAATAGCTTTAATGTCTGCAATGTTTTCCAACAGATGTTACGTTGGCTTTGGCTTCTGGATTCGTCGCTTCCCGGTGAATTTGGTGAGGTAGGTAGATGGCTTGCTGGAGCTGAGCAAATCCTCAAATCAGACGATGACATCCCGGACGAAATGACGGAGGAAACTGCGAGTATAATATCTAACAAGCTCGAGGAGCACAAGAAGTACTTTTTGGACCTACCTGAGGTTACCGAGAAATTCCAACGAGCCAGAGGATCTCCGATCGCGCAACAAATCTCCCTTGAACAGCTGGAGAATATAGCTTCACGACTTGCTAGTCTGCCGACTAGGGCTGCTAAGCGTAGAATACGTCTCAAGTTCCTGGAACACAAGTGCTGCCTTATCGCGTTCCTTTACTTGGTCGAGACAAAACTAAAAGGCTGGAGCATAAAGTATGGAGCGGAAGACAAGGTCCATCAGATGCTCGAACAATACAGAAATTTTGTTTCAAGAAATAGAATATTCCAGGAATTTCAGAAAGCATACCTGGACATGCAACAAGTTGTTGAGGAATACAAGAGGGAGGGAGATATCGGTAAGTTGAATAGACAAATGTATTGGTCAGATCATTATTCATCCATAGAAAAAATTTTTGCCATATGGATATAACGATGACGCGATAATGAACTTTTTTTTATCATCAAACAAAAAATTGTTATGTTTACTTGCAATGTACATGATTTGTGATGAAGAGAGGTCACGCATCAAGCTCAGTGTTATCTAAACACGTACGATAATAGCTTAACCATTAGAGTTCATAATTATATTTATAAATCTGACGCAAACGATGAATAAAAGAGTAATGAGACTATTGAGTAACACTTAATGTTGTCACGGTTTTATTTAGATCTACTGAGCACATGAATCATCTCATTTTCAGATCGCCAGGAATGCATAAACACCGATCGCTTCATACGCGAGACTGGTGAAAAATGGAAGAACGTATCAATGGATTTGCGCTGCGTGCAAAGCATGCTTGAAGAACTTGTCGCTTATTGGCGTCGCTGGGCTACTGTATCCGACGAATTTGAATCCTGGTTATCCCGGGCAGAACCAGCTCTTGAATTACAGGATGAAGAACGAATGGAATTTTTCCAGGACATAAGCGTTTGGAAGGATAAGCATCAGCAGTTATCTGACACCGTTAGTTTTCTAATAGCAACATCTGACGAGCAGGTAGCTCTTCAGCTAAAAGATCGTTACGCCCGGATGACATCGAGATGGGAACGTCTCTTCTCTGAGGCAAAGCAATACATGCACGCTGGAGATTTACTCCGGAACAGAAAAGACTACAGAGCGGGTGTTGAGACTTTACAAAAATGGCTGCGAAATGCAGAATCAGTTTTATCAACGACCCAGTTGACTTCTACAGAACGAATCAAGGCCTATGGAGAACAGCTTCAACTTCTTCACAACGAAGTTGAGGGGATCGAAGAACTATTCAAAAACATCAGCAAGAAGTTCCAAACTCTGATCCAAGACTTGTCGCGTGAGGAAGTCGACAAGATGATGAACACTTTGAAAAAAGAGAAAGAGGCTCTCGTCAGAGTCCGTGCTTTGATACCTATGCAACTGCATTTGTATCACCAGCTCCTTGTACAACAAGAATCTTTGGAGGCTGGACAAAGGGAGATTTCGACTTGGTTGGACGAAGCCGAGCGTTTGCTAGCTGGAATTAATCTCTCAGGAGGCAGAGACGCGGCCTTGGTTCACCTGGATCGTCACAAAGCGTTCTTTTCGCGGACTTTGTACTACAAATCGATGCTAGAATCGAAGAATAAAGTTTTCTCCAGTATGGTCAAGTCAGTCGACTGTCGAGCAAGTGCTGAGGCCGCGGAAGGAGGAGCTGCTCTTCGTGAATTGAACGAGCGTTTTGCCCACGTTTCACAATCGGCACAGATCTGGGAACAGAGACTTCAGGAGGCCGTGCGATGCTGGACTAAATTCCGAGAGTGTGAAAGACAGATTTCTGAGTGGCTTTCCGCAGCTGAAACTTTGATCAACGATAAACACATCGACAGTCGTCAGTCTGTCGAATATCACAAGAATTTCTTCGGGAAGGTGAATGAGAAATGGATTCAAGACTTGGTCAACGCGGGTCAAGATCTCAGAAATGCTTTGCCAGTAGAACAGCAAGCTCTGATAATCGAGGCTGTTGACAATCTGCAAAGACGTTGGAAGGAAGTTCTTACTTTTGCACCACTTCATCTGATGCGACTTGAGTTCCGTCTCGACGAGGCCGCTTTTCTACAATACCTCAAGGAAATTGAGATGGAAATTAACTCAGAACAACAGGCTCTGATAAAGAATGACGATGTCGGAGGTATTGTGCAGCGAAACAAGGAATTCTTCGTGAGTCGTGGCGTTGTTTTGGAAGTTGAACGATGCCTTCAAACCTTGAAGAAAATCAGTACGGCGTATTACCTTCTGAAGCCGGATGACTCGAGCCTCAACGAAGCGGCTCAGAGAGCAGAAAATCAATGGGAAAACACAGCACAACGTGTCGAAATCCTCAGGGAGCAGTTGCGTAAAGTCCCCGAGCAATGGGCCGCCTATAGGCAAAAGTAAGACCGTTAACTAAATTTAACCACATCGTTTTTTGACAGTGATTCCCGCTGAAAGGACGTTCAAAGAACAGCTTGAGTGACGTTTGCTAATGCACTTCGTTTTCTTCCACAGGTTTAACGAGATGGTACACTGGATGGATCACGTTGACAGCACGCTGAGAACTATTTTGCAAGAAGTGAACTCTTTGGAGGAATTCGAAAAGGAGAAGACGGTATTTCAAGTAAGATGGAATTACAAATAATTGAATAATGTCCCGTAGAAAATTTACTCATTGTGTAAATCGCCTTTTTGTTATGCTAACTTGGATAGCTTCACACGGTAACGGTAAATATCCGAATCCATTAGCGGACCATTCATTAATAATACTCGCAGCTATTCTCTTCGTAATTTGGTGTTTTTCACACTAAACTTTTTCTCTATCAACAGCAAATATGCCGCGAGGCCGACAGCAAGCGAGAAGAAATGAAATGGTTGGTACAGACGTTGGACAGCCTTGCCTCGAATCGTTCGGACCACGAGGCAATCTCTGAGCAGAATCAATTGGAGCAACTGATTACACGTTACAAAAATCTGATCCCAACGATCGAGATCACTATGACAAAGACGGACATTTACTCGAAGAGTTATACCTACCGGAAAGAGGTACGTGAGGTGTGCATTCTGCTTGAAAAGGTTCGTGAGCAATCGACAGTCGCTGTTAAACCCGAGACCATGGAGGTTCTGCGAAACGCGCTTTCGCACCAAGAGACACGTCTTACGCAGTTGGAACAGCAGAGAGCGAATATCGTCAGTATGCTGCAGCGCGGAAAGGACATATTGAAAGACCAACATGCTCCGACGTTCGTCTCATCGGAAGTACAGCATTTGGAGTTGAGCTGGAATAACACCTACGGACAGAGTATCGAGGCTTTGAAAACTTTGAAGAGCACCCAGAAGCTGTGGAGTAATTATCAACAGCAGAAGGAA
The DNA here is from genome assembly GCA_949628255.1 of Macrophya alboannulata. Lineage (NCBI taxonomy): Eukaryota > Metazoa > Arthropoda > Insecta > Hymenoptera > Tenthredinidae > Macrophya > Macrophya alboannulata. The sequence continues at coordinate 6,575,600 of OX451206.1, forward strand.
GAAGTGTTAAAACTGATCGAGCAAGCCGAAGACGAACTGAGGAAAGTCGAATCTGGGTATCACGACTCTAGCCAAGTGTCTGCAGATCTTCAAAGCAAACATGAGCTGAGTATTACTCTGCGTAAAGCTGCCGAAGATATGTTGAAAAAATTGCGAGACGTTTACAGCAGTCTTTCGGAAGTCGCCGCTCCCGAGAAGAAACCGATATTGGAAAAAGAGGTCACCGATATAGAAAAGAGACTCCATGTCACGCTGGAAACTGTCCAGGAACGCGTCGTTTATCTTCAACAATTCAACGCCAAATGGACCAAGTTTCAGGCTAGACTTGGGGAGTTACAGTCCTGGACTCAGAATGCACCCCAACTCCTTGCTCAGATACAAGAGATGTCAGCCTCTCCTGAGGAGCGTGTTCGCAAAACCGAAACCCTGCAGAAACAAATAAAGGAAAAAATCACCGTTTTGAAAGTTCTGGATGATGAGTCTCTTCAATTGATTAAGGGTAAGTGCAGCTTCAAGTTTTCTTCACTCAATTCAATAAAGAACAGTTTATTTTCACATTTTTTTGATTGAAATTATTTTGTGTCCACAGACGACGACGATAATCTCGAGGCGAAAAGATTGCGAGCTGAGATTCAAGACCTTCAGAAAGCGGCCAATTCATTGAGCAAGAATATCGTATACCAGAAGGAAATGGCTGGCCGTAATTTGGCGACATGGAAGGAGTACGAAGTTGGTATTCAGCAGCTCAAGCCCTGGGTAGAACAAGCAGAGATAAAAGCTGCAACGATTGGTTCAAAGCCGTCAACGCTCGCACAAGCTGTAGAAATGCTCGAAACTGCTAAAGCCTTTGAAAAACAATGCGAGGAGCAACTTCCGCAGGTTCAGGAATTGTCGATTATTAGTCAACAGATTTCGGGTAGAACAGTCGCGCCTGATGAGGTGGACGCTGTTCATACTAGATGGAACTCTGTCCATGATGTGGCCATTCATACAGCAACGAAACTAGACAAGCTTGTCTCTTCCTGGAACACGTTTGAGTCAGAAGCAAAGGAATTTAACAACTGGCTAAAGGATAGCGAGAAAGGGTCTCTCACGGAACCAAATGTAAAGACTCCAGAAGCCGCAAAATTAGAACGTGAATTGGCTCGCCTGAAAGAATTTAACAAGGACATATCCGACAGACAAGCCCAACTTATATCTTTAACGCAAGTTTCTGACCACATCAGCCATGGCTTGGCCTTGGAAGGGGCGACTAATCTGAAGGCTCGAGTAGCGGAGATGAAAGCTCGAGTCAACAAGCTCGCAGATATAGTCAGACACCAGATCAACCAAGTATCAGACGCTCTACTCGCCAGACAAGAGTTCCAGATGAAGTTAACCGACTTTGACAATTGGATGTCTAGACTGCAGTCAAATATAGCTGAGATTAGCGATGTGAATGCCGACAACGTGGACACGAATCTACAAGCGGTTCATGCCTATTTACAAGAGCATTCGGACAAGCAGTCAAGTTTTGCTAATATTTACGAAGAGGTGAAGCATCTCTCGGAACAGAGTTCACCACAAGAGGCGGCTGCTCTCAATGAACTTTACTCCTCATTGGCTACAAAGTACAAGGCTCTTGAAGATGACTTGAATCAGAAGAAAAAGGGGCTCGAAAAATGGGCCGAACTTCTCAGTTGGCACGCTGACACAAGCGCACAGTTGAGTCACAGCAAATATCAAGTTGATGCTCACAAACCGTCCATTTCTGATTTGGAAAGATTAACTTCGGAATTGCAGACAATGTCGAGTAAGATTGAAACGTGGAAGGTACAGGTTCCACAGGTTGATACAGCCATGGGTGTACAAGTTCGTGATAAGTTGGAGAAACCATTAACAGCGTCGGCTTTAGTTAATGAGCTCGAAGCCAAGGCAGTTACTCTTCAGACCGAGCTCGCTACAAAACGTGACAAGCTCGAGAATTTGAGCGCACGATGGAACAATTTCAGAAAGACTCAGCAAACGCTCACCGAAGAGATTACTCGCACACAAACCACTCTTCAGGATATTACCTACAACGTTGACACCTGCGAAAAATTGGCCCCAGCGGTCGAGCAGATTGAAAAACTTATTGCTGATCATCAAGATCGCGAACCCGATAAGGAGACTTTGCACCGTGAGGGGAATACCCTTATGAAGGAGGACCAGAGAGCCGTAACTAACATCCAGGTTGTACTCTCTTCGACAGATGCTAACTGGGAAAAAGTCAATGAGCTTTTGAAAGAGCAGAAGAATAAATATGCCGAGATGGACGCGGACTGGAAGCAGTTTTTGGAAGCAAAGAAAAAGCTCTCCAGCCATCTTAAACAATCAAAAACACTGTGCCAATCGACTCAAGAAGTGCCAAATGATATAACTCAAGCGAACGCCGCTCTTGAGAAACATAAGAAAGCGGCTGATATATTGAAAAAGGGAAAACAGTCTTTGGAAAAAATGGACAGCAAAGCACAACAGTTGATCAAGGAAGCGTCACTTATGCCAAACTTTAAGTCAGAATTGATAGAAAAAGATCTTGCCAAAATGCGTAAGCAGTATCAAGACGCATATACGAACATCGTTGAGAAGACGCAAATTTATGAAACCCAAGTTATCATATGGAAGCAAATTGATGAAGCCAAGTACGAATTATCCAGATGGCTTAGCGATACGAATGAAGCGTTGACCAGTGCTTGCAAAAATTTATCCGATGCTGAAAATGGGCAATTAAAGCTCGCCAGATATCGCGAGGAATTGCCAGCTCATCAAGTACTTCGACAAAGCATTGCTGCAAAAACAGCCCAATTATCCAAAATGAACAATAATGCTAACATACCGACTTTGAAGTCTCTCAACGATTTGCTGGACGATCAATTCAAGGTTGTGAAAGAGGCAGCAGACAGGCTAGAATCTGTGACTTCGACCTTCCACGAAAAAGAGAAGACTATTAGGGATGAACTGAAACGGTCTGGGGATGCCATTTCCAAGATTCGAGAGGACATAATCAAGTGTGATGATCTGACTGGCGAGAACACCAAAATCCTTGCAAGGATCAACAAATGTCAAGCTCTTAAAGGCGAACTGGAACAGGCTAATCAGGCTTTGATTGATATTGAGAAGAAAGTTACGGACATGTCGTCTGAATATCCGGCTATTTCAAAGTCCACTTTACCCAAGGAACTTCAAGGACTACAGGCTCGTCGTGACGGCGTTGCGAGTCACGCCGATAAAGTCAGCGCTACTTTGGTAGCCTTTTTGACAAAATTGTACCACGAAAAATTCGGTGCTTTGCAACGTATGGTCGCTACGCATAAAGAAAAGGCAGCATGGTGCGAACCGGAACAGAGCAGTGATCGATACAATCTTGAAGTAAAAATGGCATCACTCGCTGACGTTGAAACCGGAATAACTGATTGCGAGGCTCGCAAGGCTGACACTGATAACTCGTTGAAACTTTTGGAGTCAGTAGAGAGCAAGGAAACTATGGTGGGCTTGAAAGCAGAACGTGACAAAGTCGCGGCTGATCTTAAGTCGCTGAAGAAGAGCTACGCGAAAATTAAGCAAGTTTTAGATCACAACATTGCCTTATGGCAGCGATACGAGCTTATGTCAGAAAATGTTTCTTCTTGGTTGAAGGAAACTGAGAATAAGATTAGAGTCGAAAGCTCCATCCAACTCACTCTCCCTGACGTTGAAGCTAAGATCAAGGAAATAGTTGAATTCCAGACAATCGTCTCGAAGTATGAAACCGAATTAAAAGATCTAAGCAGCTTGGGCGAAGACATTATAAAGGTGAGCCCCGAATCTCGTGTTGGACAATATGTGGGTCATTTGAACACTCGTTATCAAGCAATCGTGAAGTTCCTCTCATCGCATTTGGAGCGTCTTGAAGAGGTTGGAAAAGGTCGAGATCAATACAATGCTAACGTGAAAGAACTCGAAGCTTGGATAAAAAATGCGGAGCAAAAATTGAACAAGTTCGGTGAAATTTCCGGCCCGAAAGCTATAACCTTCTATCAGTCACGACTCAAAGAACTCAAAGGATTTGCTGAAGAGCGTGAGAAGGGTCAGGTGATTTTGAATCGTACAGCAGAAGCCGGTGAGGCTCTTTATCCCAGAATAACACCAGAAAATCGGGAAACCATAAGGACAGAGTTACGCAGTCTCAGAAATCAAGTCGAGTCTGTGACAGACCGAGCGAACATTATTTACAAACGCATTGAAAGCGATATGATGCACAGATCGTCATTCGAGGATAAATATTCTCAGGTAAAGCAATGGGTATTCGATGCCCAAGCGAAACTCGCGGAGAAGTGTCATCTGTTGCCGAATCTTCAGGAAAAGAAACTGGAACTTCACTTTTTCCGGACAATCGCCCAGGACGTGAATGTGCATAGAAATATTTTGCAACAGCTTCAAGATAGGCTTCCAACAATGTCGGATGATGATGCAGCCGACATGTTGAAGAGTGTTATCGATACTTACGATCAGCTCTCAGAGGATGTAGAAAATAGAATAAGCACTTCAGAAAAGTACGTGGCTAATCATGAATCTTATTTACAATCGATTGAGAAAATGCGAGACTGGATTAATACCCTCGTCAACGAAGCTGCGTCCGTAACAGATGATCTGACGATCGATCGGGATACTGCAAAGGCGAAAGTGGCCCTCATAGAGAACATACTTCAACAAAAACCTGAAGGAGACCGTATAATGAAAGAAGTTACTGATCAGCTTAACGTAGTACTAGAGCAAACCTCGTTGGAAGGGCAACAGCCACTTTTGAAGCTGTACACTGAGCTGAAATGGGATGAGTTTATCCAGAAATGCATTGAATCTCGTGACAAGTTGAATCAGCTATTCGACAAATGGGCTGAGTTTGAAAAGGTTGTCGATTCTCTCGAAGCTTGGATCAAGCAGATGGAACCACAAGTGAAAGACCAGAGTTTGAAGAGTACGGAAGATACGAAGAGGATACATTTACAAAAATTAAAAGCGTTGGAGGAAGATATCAACGCAAAAAGCGGAGACTTCAATGCAGCCGTTGAAAAGAGTCAGGCAATCGAAGGAGAGTCGGAATTGGCCACGAAAGTTTCTCGCCAAGCTACTAGGTATCAAGCTATCCGAAATCAAGCTAAGGAGGCAGTCGCACGGTACGAACAATTCAGCAAAGAACACGGCATTTTCAACGAGAAGTATAACCAGTTTTTGAAGTGGGTCGGTGAGGTTGATGCAGTGCTTAAAAATCATAGCCAAATTGTAGGCGACTTGGCGATACTGCAGGCCAGACAAAAGAGCATACGAGACCTCGGTGACACGCGTACTAAAGAAAATGCTAAATTTGAATCTGTGATTGATCTTGGTGAGAAATTATACGCTCATACATCACCGGATGGCAGAGAGATCATTCGCCAACAGTTAAGAAATCTGAGAACTGTTTGGGACGGTTTTACCGAGGACTTGCTATCTGCAACGCAGAAGTTGGATCAATGCTTAATGCAGTTTGCTGAGTTTTCACTTTCCCAGGAACAGCTTACCACATGGCTTCGTGATGTCGAACGTGCCATGCATCAACATACAGAGTTGAAGTCAACCTTGCAAGAAAAGAGAGCTCAGCTTCAGAATCACAAGATAATGCATCAGGAAATTATGTCTCATCAAGCACTGGTAGAATCCGTTTGCGACAAGGCTCAACAACTGGTCGATCAAACGAAAGACACGTCACTGAATGTCTATCTGCAGTCCATTAAACAACTGTTCCAAAATATCGTGGCCAAGTCACAAGATCTTTTGGAGAATCTAGAAGACTGTGTTGATAAACATAACCAGTTCAACGCGCAGTGCAAGAGTTTCACTGATTGGCTGAGTGGTGAACACGAGAAGTTACTGGATTGTAATGACATTGTGGGAGAAAAGGGTGAGATTACCCGACGACTTGCGACTCTTTCTGCCCTCAAAGACGGTCAAACTCAGGGCGCTAATCGTCTCGCTATTCTGAAAGACCTGGGAACTGTTGTTTCGAAAAGTACAGCTCCAAGAGGACAAGAGGCTATCAATAAAGAAATCGCTAGTCTGGAAGCCGATTTACACCAACATCTGAGTGAAATCGGTGAGCCAAAGATTCCAAATTGTTTATGGGTTTACTCCTTTTCTGCCTCGAAATTTGTGAATTTCTGTCTATTGCATCTATTAAATTTTCTATTTGTCGTTTAGAATCGGTGGAGAACAAGCAGATTGGTGCACTGCAAAAATGGCAGGAATTCGAGGATCAGTTGGAATCACACACACGATGGTTCCGTTCTATGGAGGCTGCGTTCCGAGATCAACAACTTCAACCTACGCTAAAAGACAAGGAAACCCAGCTCAGTCTATTCAAAGACAAACGGGAGTCTATTACAAAACAAGAACGCGAAATTGACGAGTTTGTCGACAAGTCACACGGTCTGCTTCAATCCAGTGGCGTGGATCGTATTAAACCATTAATTTCCCAGATCAGCAACAGGTAAATAGAAGGATCGAGAAATATGAATACTATCTCAGATTAGGCACTGCTTCTCTCACAATACTTTTCACTACCCTACATGTTAATATTTTGACTGATTTTGCTACAGATATCAACTACTTCATGTGCTGAGTAAAGAGGTGATCCATCGGTGTCAAACGCTCGTTGATGATCACCGAGCTTTCCAGGATAAACTGGAGGCTATAAACGCCTGGCTTGCTCCATTGGAGAAAAATTTAGCTGCTCTAAAGAAAGAAGAGATCGGTGGTAATCTGGAAGCGAAGGGTTCTCGTCTGCAAGTACTTCTCGCGGAGCGCGAACAAGCCGAGCATCGTTTGGCCGGATTAACAGCCGCAGGAGAAAGAATTCTTCCGGATACATCGGCTCAAGGTCGAGAGGTGATAAGAAACGAACTACGCTACGCACGTGAACGATGGGACAAATTGGCTGAAGGTATTAAAGAGCAGCAGAAGAAACAGGACGCACAATCTCTGCAATGGTCAAGCTACCAAGATACGCTTCAGCAAACTCTTGCATGGCTTGACAACATGGAGAGGACCTTGAAGCAGGATTCATCGGCCGTATGGTCATCGCTACAAGAAATCAGGTCGAAACTGCTCAAAAATAAGGTGAGATGATGCGATTTTTACTCATTGAACTGTTTAATGAATTGCACGGTTTTTATCTGCTAATCATAATGGATTATGTTGCCGTTATTTTAGACAATTCATCAAGAGATTCTCGCGCACAAACGCATCATCGAAGCCATATCTGAAAAGGCTAACGCCTTGGCCCAGAGCGCTCAAACGCCAGCGGACATCCAAGAGAAGGCAAAGTCCATTTCTCAGAGATACGAAAAGCTCGTAGATGCCTCTCAGAAAGGATTATCTAATCTGGAAGCTCTCCTGGAGACTTTCCAGCAGTTCCATGACCTTCAAAAGGCTTATCAAGACTACCAGAAGCAGCAATGGGAGAGACTTGCTAATTACACTGATTATACCGGAAACAAGGCAGTTCTACAATCAAGACTGGCTAAGGTTGTTGAGATACAAGACAGCCAGAGCGAGGGTGAATTAAAACTCCGCGTTCTTAGTGATCATGTTGCACAAAGTGCTGGCAGTCTTCCACCTAGATCTCAAGAATCCATGGAACGAGATCTCACGAATCTTAGGTAACTTATGAGAAGATCAATTTCTCATAATTGATTCGTCTTTGTTATTCCGAAAATAGAGATGATTAAAAATCATTTGATTCCAGATTTGAAAACAAAAAGTTTACGACGGCTGTGAGCGATGTCATTCGCGGAATTGAAGAACGAATTCAACAATGGAGCGAGTACGAAAATTCACTGGACAGATTATTGGCATGGCTGAGCGATTCCGAAGCTTCGTTGAAGAATTACACTCTGCGGAATACCATCGAAGAAAAGCAGGAGCAACTAGAAAAATACCAGGTAAATGATACAGTCTTGTGCCACCTATTTTTTCCTCGAAGTGTCGAGGGTTGCAGTCACAGTTTTTAGTCGTTATCCATTCAACGTTATACCTTGATTATCGAAAGTAACTTGTCTAATAACACTATCCATGAACTCACATGTGATTGAACGTATTTAACACAATTATTGACCGTTAAAATAAAATTCAATATAAATCTGCTTGAAAACTGTATTCAAGTTCTTGAGTCAATCGTAATACATCAGCGAGAAAAAAAATCAAGTCTACGTAAAAAAAATTTGTTTAGTATACACGACGAAGTGCTATCGAATAAATTTTGTCCGCCATATATATTGTAACTCACTTGCACTTCTTCGCATGGACCTCGATAGGTGTTATTGTCGTATACACGTTAAGTGGCTTTAACGCACGAAGAATCCTTTACACGTAATGAAATGTCTTAGGACCTGCAAAAAATAACGGAGTCTCGGGGTTCAGATGTGACGGAGCTGGTAGCGCTGGGTGACCACCTCGACCAAGTAAGGGATCATATTCTCTGACTCCATCCATAGAGCCCGGAGCTTGATTGGGCTTGAATCGGGGCTGGGGCTGGGGATCGTTGCAGTATCTTACCTATACTACTCACTTACCCGTTGCATTGCTTTCAGGGATCCATATAGTAGACTACTTTCTTCTCGTATAATTGAGCTTCAAGCTTTCATCGATGGCAACTGTCGGCGGGAATGCTTCGAACTTGTTTCATTGTACAGTACACCAAGCTTTCTCTTTATTATAAATAAAAATAAAACCTCATGATTTAATAGCCTTTCATTATGAATCTAAAAAACGTGCTTGTTGTACTGGACATTAACGGAAAAAGCATATGGTTAAAGCGTGATCTTTATCGACCAAAGACTCTTCGAGTTTCTCTTCAGAGTATGGACAATTTTGTTGTAGATATTCGAAGAATTGGTCTCCTTTACGACATGCTTCTTTCGCTATTGCTTGATGTATTCATAGAGATAGTACACCTAGGCCCTGCAATCTGCATTCATATTTATAATCATTCTTGTTCAGTATAGACGTTCATGAAGGTTCAGTAGAATTTCATCTGTTTTAATTCATTGAGCGAGGCCTACGCAATTACTATGTCTGTGTTATTGAAGGGCTTCAGGCTTTCACTATGTCTTTCTGTTTTGTCCTGTAGGAGGATCGCGCTGTGGCGTGCCTGGAGCATCTATGCCTCTTTTTTTTTTGTATTTTGTCTTTGTTTCTATCTATCTCACTATCTCTTTCTCTGTTAACGCATATGGAAATTAGTCTAACCCGGAAGTAGGCAGGCTTTACATTCATAATTCATCCGATGATAAACATACATCAGAAATATGTTATTCATCGCAGAACTAGAGACAGAAATCTTTAATTAAACTACATCTATAGCAAGTTCATTTCATTTCTGAATTTGCAAGATACTAAAACCGTATCAATTTTCATCTTCACTTTACCAGGCCTGGGGTCGAGTGAAGGAAAAATCAATTACGTCAAATTTTTATTTATTCAATTTTTTTACCGTTTTACGTGTACTTGTTATATTTGCTACGTGTTTTTTTTTCCTCATGATTGTCATTCACTCGCATTGACGTGATATACATACTATAATACGAGACTTGTTCATTCAAGTATTATTTTCCATAAAAACCTAATTGACGAACGACAGAATGCGATTCATCAAAAAGAAAATACTGGTGGTGGAAGAATTCTGTATTTGAATAAAAATTACGATTCTACTTTTCAATATATTTCATTTAACACCGGAAGGGAATCAGTTGATGAATGTAATTCACTTCCATAATTTTCTATCTCTCATATGGAATTAGAGCATTTGTTTTAATTCGATTTCATTTCCAGCTGCTATACGTATACTATTGTCACGGTAGAGGACTGCTATGTTCAAGACATTTATGTCAATTCATTATCGTTTATTATGGCATTGGCATGTTGGTTTACTTGTAGAAATTTAACATTTGCAAGGGGATTCTTATTTTCATTATACTTTAGTTATAAGAATTTCGTTATGTAAAGAAATCACATTGATATATGTACGTTTTCTACAGTCCTTGATCGTCAACTTGCGCCAGAATGAAGCGGAATTTGATAAGATGAGCGATGATTCTTCGGAACTGATACAAATTAGCGGGGAAACAAGATTCTCTGCAAGTGTTCAACAAGTCACTTCTAGATTCCAATCCATTCAAACAACAGCCAAGGTATGTGCATCTGCAGTTATCTTCTGATTTTGTGAAACGGAATAACGATTTAAAAGAATTCATATGCACAGTAATATAGAATCTTTCGTTGAGCTTTGATCCGCTCTTTGACAAGACTGAAACGCTCTGGAAAAATACTACTCATCTTTGACTCGATTCTATTATTTTTCAACACTTCTTAGCTCAATATTCATTGCCGTGTTATACAGGAGCTGATAAAGAAGTGCGAACAAGCAACAGCTGATCATGCAGCCTATTTGGAGCGGTACAAACATTGTTCGGAATGGTTGGCAACGGCACAATCAAAGTTCCAAACATCTCGAGATGGTATGTCAGGAACTCGTCAGGAGTTGATCTCGCACAGTACTGCGTTGAAGGAGCTTTTGGCACAGCAGCCTTCAGCAAATCTTTTGGTAAACAGCACAGTAGAGGCTGGTGAGCGTCTTTATCCCACCACTGGAATGGAGGGCAGAGAAATTATCCGCCAGCAACTTCTGGAGCTCCAGCAAGCCATGGAAACACTTTACGACGGTGTTGCGTCAACGGAACGTGAAATACAAACCAAACTCTCGCGCTGGTCAGGATTTGACGAATGCAGCGATGGATTCAAAAAATGGTTAGACGAAGCAGAAGCTCAATTGGCTTCAGAGATTGAGCTGAAAACAACTCTGGACGAAAAACGAGCGCAGCTTCAAGTCTATCGCACTTTTCTGCACGAGGCTCAGTCCCATCAACAAGACTTGTTTAATTTGCGTGACAAAGCAGACAGTCTTCCAGATCGTACAGACAAAATTGATCACGTCCTTGACGAACTATCTAAGAAACATAGCTTCATCCTTAAACGTGCCCAAGGATTCGTTGAAAGATATGAAGCAATTGTAAGCGACCACCAGCAGTACAGTAAAGCTGTTCTTGACACTCATGAATGGCTGGACGCAACTCACAACGCAGTTAATCTTTGGGGAGACGTTGAACTCGAGCGTGTTTCTTTACACACGAATCTCGACCGTCTACAAAACCTTCTGCAAAGTCTACCCGAAGATGAACCACGCGTTCAGCAGATCCGATCATTAGGCGAAAAGGTAATACCTGGAACACTAGAATCTGGACAAGTGAATATCCGTTCGCAGATAGACTCTTCTCAGCAGGAATGGGAGGGATTAGTATCTGCTGTAAAGTCGACTATAGAGGCTTTAGAGAACAAGCTCCAACAGTGGAATGAATTTGAGTCCATGAAGGAGGAGTGTCTCGCCTGGATACGCGAAACCGACACTAAACTACATGCCGTAGACCTTAAATCAACATTGAACGAGAAAAAGGAACAATCAGAAAAACTTCGCGCTCTTCAGGGTGAAGTCAGGGCCAAGGAACTCGAAATAGACGCTGTCACAGAGCGGGCTCAACAATTGCACAAGAATATCACATCCCGAACTTCGCAGATATCCGAACTTGGAATAAAGTATCAACAGATATCAAGCAAAGTTAAAGACCTCAACAATCGTTGGCAGCAGTATTTAACCAGTCATCAAGAGTTCGATAATCATTTGTCAGAATGTATGCAGTGGCTCGAAGATATAAGAAACAAATTGGCTTATTGCTCTGACCTTAGTGCGTCGTCACAGAAAGATCTAGAAAATAAAATGGACATCATTCAGGATCTACTTTTGTACAAGGAAGATGGATTTTCTAAAGTTCAAGGAATCGTTGAGCTGGCCCAAACCGTACTGGCAAATACTGCTCCGCCTGGTCATCAGGCGATAAATGACGCCCTGGCTAAACTGCAAGAACAATGGAGTGCCCTGGCCTCGAAAATGTTGGAGACTAAGACAAATCTGGATGATTCGATAAACAATTGGGCCGGTTTGTTGGAGCAGATTCAATCGATTAATAAAACCGTGGAATACATGCAGAGTTCGGTGAATGAAATATCACAGTTCCAATCCACGATGTCTGAAAAACGATCTCAACTGGAAAGAATTAAGACACTGGAGGAAAGGGTTCGATGCGAAAATATCGAGGTTGACAGTCTCAAGGCAAAGGTTGCGGAGATGATAGCAAGTGGGCAACAAAGTCTAGCTGCTTCCCAAGCCCAGGATATTCTGAACAAGTTCGATTCTCTCTTTGAGAAAATTAAATCCCTTTTGTCGGAGCGTGAAGATCAGTACAAGGATCATCGTTTGTACAAAGAGGCCCACGATGATCTCATCGCATGGCTGAGCCGTGCTCGCGAAAAAATACCATCAATGAAAACGCGTTCGCTAAGCGATAAACTTGCCATCGAAAATGCTGTAGCTCCATTGGAAAGTCTGCTGAACAAAAAGGCCCAGGGTGAACTACTGGTCGAACATCTTCAACACACTGGCGAAGTCGTCTGTGCCAGCACCAGCGCACAAGGCCAAGAAGTTATTCGGAATGACATACGAGCACTCACGGAAAGCTTCGAAGGGTTGTTTAAAGGTATGTGGTATTTTTTTGTCTTATCCTAAGGCTATTCTATAAAAAACTATGTTGTAATGGAATAACGAAAAAAATTAGTTCACTTCAGTGTTTTCCAAAGTTTTTACGCAGTATGTTTGAGAATAGATGGATTTTGAGAGTGCTACAATCTCTGGCCACTTACTTTTGTGCAATAATTTTGATGGTCTTTCCATTTGCAGAAATCAGGCAACAGAAAGATCAACTGGAAGCTACGGTTAGTCAATGGCGAGATTATAAGGATGAATACGAGCGTCTCAGTGATTGGTTGCAACAGTTCGATATTCTTATTAAAGCCCAAAAGAATGCTCTTCTGCCAAATATCAAAGAGAAGGAAAAGCAAGTGAAGGAAGTTAAGGAAATATTAGAAAACTTGCTCAAGGGTCAAGAGCAAATAGACAAATTCAACAAGACTGCATCAGGGCTGTTGTCTTCACACCTTGACACTTATGTCAACAATCAATTAAGACACCTTAATTCTAGGTATCAAGTGCAAGTAAATCTTGCTAAGGATGTGGTTAAGAAAGTGGAGACGAATCTCGCCCAGCATCAAGAATACGAGAATAATCTTGGCAAGGCTCATGCATGGATTGAAAATGCGAAACAAATTATCCGCCAAGGTACGGAAGCTGCATCTACGAGCAGCCGGGACGAATTGCAATCTAGACTGAATAAGATACAAGAACTGTTGAGGAAACGTGAGGATGGACAGAACCTGGTACACCTCACAGTAAATTGTGGAGAAAAAGTTATGCGAAATACGAGATCTGATGGACGCGAAGAAATCAATTCACAATTAAAAGAAATCCAGAATGATTGGGAACGTCTAGTCAAGAAGACATCGACAACGAAAGTTCATTTGGAAACCAGTCTTCTTCAGTGGGCCGATTACAGCTCTTCCTACTCTCAGCTTCAACAATGGATCAACGATCGTGAGGCAAAATTGCAGCAAGTCTGTGAGCAGAAGGTATCGAAGGCCAGGAAAGGTTTGGCTGGACTCAGTTCATTGGCTATCGGCGAAAGAAAGGCAAATCTTCGTCAGACTAACAGCATAGTTCAAGATATCGTTGCCTTCGAGCCTATGATCCAATCTGTGACCACAAAGGCCGAAGACCTTCAGCAAGCAACGCCAGCAACAGAAATATCCATCAAGTACGAAACTCTGAGTAAACAAGCACAGGAATTATATGCCAAACAAAAAGAAACCGTCGAACAACATCAAGCATTCATCGACGGCGGCAATGAGTTCGTGCAATGGATTCGAGCCGCGAAAGAGAGGCTTGGAAAATGCTCCGAACCTACTGGCGACAAAGAATCTCTCTCGAGCAAAATTACTCAGCTAAAGGTATTGCAGAGTGAACTTCCAGAGGGACAACAGAAGCTGGAAAAGGCTCTGCAACAGGGCAATGCTGCGTGTCAAGTAGCTGACGCTGAAGATAAGGAAATCATTGAAGAAGAAGTTGCACTTCTTCAAGAAGAGTATGATAATTACGTGTAAGTATTTTTCCCGGGGTTTTGTCATCATTATTCTACTTTCGCGAAGACAGTTTTTATCAGTGTTAAATTTTTTCCTTTAGGGATTCCCTGAACAATACCAAGAGTCTACTTGAGATTGGTATAGTCAAATGGACTGAATATGAAGATCAATTCTCCGAGGCATCAGATTGGTTAACACAAACCGAGCAGCTAGTGCGACCGTTTAATAAACTACAGGACAGTCTTGAAGAGAAGAAAACTGTGCTGGAAGAGTTCCAGGTCCATCTTCAGACGCTGTTCGATTGGCAAAAGGAATTAGATCGTCTCAACATGAAGGCACAAATGCTTTTGGAAACTTGTGCTGATACCAGGATCTCAAACGCTGTCACACAGCTGACTACTAAGTATAATGCTCTGCTGTCTCTGGCTAAAGAAATTATGCGAAGACTGGAATTACACTATCAGGTAAGGCCATTGCGTTTCCATCTAGCAGAAACAAAGATGTTTGCATATTTTATTATATTGAACCATCTCGTAACGATAAAACTTCTTTATCTGTTGCAAACAGGAACATCAGCAGCACAACACGCTGTACCAAGAATGCGAAGATTGGATTGAACGAACTCGCGACAAGCTCGGAGAGTGCAAGGAAGTGCCAAACACATTAACTGAAGTCAACAACAAGTTACATTCTTGCAAAGCGATTCGTCAGACCTTGGAACAGGGTCAGAATAAGCTTCGTTATGTGCTGGAGTTGAAGGAGAAGGTTATTATGAACACGGAGCAGAATGGGGCAGCAAAGATTCAGGAGGATACCGAAAATCTGAAATCCGAATTCGACAAATTATTGGCGGACGTTGAGGAGGCAAAACAGAAATTGGCAACAAGAGCTGGGGTCTTGGAAGAACTGAACAAAATGCATCGGTTGATTGCCGACTGGATTGAAGAGGTTGAACACAAAGTACAGCCCGAAGAAGGCTTCCGAAATGATCTCAGTGAGAAGCGAGCTCTTCTTGAAAAGTACAAAACAGTCCAGCGAGATGTACACGGCCATGCGGAGACGGTGGATCGTCTCAAAGCTCGTTTGGCCGAAGATTCAAGCATACCGAAAGATACATACGAACCAGCCATAACGAAATATCAAGAGTTGAAGAGCCTAGTTTTTGCTAGGATCAGTGTAAGTTGACTCTTCATGTTTCGAAATGCAAATAATTCAGACCACAATTCTGACAATTTAATATCACTAATAAAAAAATTTCTTTTAGGACTTGGAGGAACAAGTAAAGGAACACGAACGCCTTCGCCAAGCCCAGAACGACGCCGTCGAATGGGTGCGTCGCGCTAAGGTCGAACTACAACAATACGGTGACACTCATGGCGAGAAAGAAAGGGTCATTGAACGAGAACAGAAGGTGAACCAGATAATCTCTTCCATGCCCGAAGGTGAATCGCTGATCAAAAAAGCCATCGAACTCAGTGAATCCGTGGTTTTGACCACCGGTCCCGAAGGACAAGACTCTATCAAGCAAGACGTTAAGCAGCTGAATTCCGACTGGGAATCTCTGAAGACTCAGTCGCGTGAGAGCCAGCGTACTTTGGCCAACTGCATCGTAACTTGGACTCAATTTACTACCGCCTTTGACAGCATGAAGAACTGGCTAGATCAGTTCAAGAAAAAGGTTAGCAACGAGTCCGCGAAGGATAACAAAACTCCCGACGACCTCGAGCGCTGCAAACGTATTGTTGAAGAAGCTGTTCGTCAAAAACCAGTGCTTGAAGATCTGAATGATAAGTGTGAGGCGCTCCTTGAAGTCAGTGCCTGCAGTTGGGCCAGGGACAACACAGTTCAACTCCAATCTGCCTACACCACTCTGTTGACAGAAGCTCAAGGCCTTGTCTCTAAGGTTGAAAAGAATTTATCGGACCACACGGAATTCCTCAAGGCTAAAAAGGAACTCGAAGAATGGCTTCATACTGCTCATGGTTCTGTTCAGGACTGTGTTGGAGTCGGTGACGTTAACTGGGCTAAAGATAAACTGGAAACTACACGGGTAAGTGATCAAAAAAGAGAATTAAAGGCTCGATAAGAGTTGGCAAAAGGGTTCATCGATGCTATTTATCTTTTCTTTGAAATATTTCAGCTTGTTGCAACACGAATAACCGAGGGTCAGCATCTATTGTTAACATTGCAAGACGCGTTTGCGAAGGCAATCAACACAGCCCTTCCGGAACAACAGGATCAGCTGCGAACTGACATGGCAAACTTACGTTCGAGCTGGGAGCAGCTCAGCATGGATCTCAACAGCATCCAGGCTCAAGTTAAATCGGTTCTCAGTCGCTGGGAAGACTATGCAGATTCGCACGCACGGTTCGAAAAGTGGCTAAGCAACGCTGAAGATGCTGTAAAGGTGCTTCCGGAGACCAAGGGCGAGCTTGGAGAAATGCGAAGACTCCTTGAGAGGTATAAATATGCCCAGGAAGAAGTTAAGGGCAAACGAACCGACCTTGATCATCTGCTGGCTGAGGCTGACGAGCTTTCGAGTTGGGCTAAGAACAACACTACAAAGGAAGAAACTAAGCTGCTGTTAAATCGGTGGGAAAAACTTGGAAGTCAATCCCAAAAACGGAAAGAATTACTCGAAGAGGAACTGCAGGAGTACAATTCGTATCACGCAGCTCTTCAAGAAACGGAAAAATGGTTGCTGCAAATCTCGTTCCAACTTATGGCTCACAATTCGTTGTACATCACCAACAAGGACCAGACGATTGAACAGACTAAACAACACGAAATACTGCTGGAGGAGATACAGAAGTATCAATCCGTTCTCGATGACCTTAGAGCTAAAGGAGCCGGTCAAATTAAACGCTACGTTTCTGCCGCTCCGGGAATAAAATCAACCATTGAAACGCAGCTTCAGAATGTACAAGAAAGCTATAACGCGCTTTTGGGAACTGCTCTTCAAATCAAAAACCGATTAGCCGAATCATTAGCCAAGTTCCAAGAGTATGAAAACACCCTTGAAAGCATAATGAAGAATCTTGATATTTACGAACCGGAAATTGCCCAGGAGTTAGAAGCGCCCTTGGATAATTTGGAAGATGCACAACGCAGCTTGGAGAGCGCTAGGACACTTCACAACAAACTACAATCTGAAAAGGCTCGACTCGCGTTAGCGGTTGAAGCTTGTGAGGCAGCTGCTGCCTGTGTTTCTAGACCTGGAAGTCCGCTTGATGCACCACCCGTACAAATTCCGGCTAGAGAAGTCGAAGTCCGAACACGGCTCGAAGACCTCATCGACCAGGTATGCATTTTGACTGATTTTTTATTGTTGATGGCCTCTGTAGAGTTTGAACACCTGTGCACTAGTTTTTTTTTTTTTTGTTCGTGTTTTCTTATCGGTTTGATCGAAGTCCTGACTTTTGCTAACTCTTCTTTGAAATCGAATGATACTTACTTCACGATAATCTGTGATTCATATTGTTTAAATTGATTCAATCGTTTTGCAAGGAATTATGTTATACTTTTTGTTCACGGAATGTAGCCGCCTAGCTAATTGTACTGTATGTAGCTGGAAATTATTCTGCTGTTTTTTTTTTCCCCGAATTAACGTGAAAGTTAAAAAAAAAAAAAGAAAATCAAAATAGCAAAATTTGCAAAATAAAATAATCTTCTTCCCATTTATAGTGACGTTAGATGTAAGACTGTAACTAGTTGACTAATTTTGCTCTAATTTTGCTACTTCGATCTTCTACTACTTACTCCATTTATTATTGTTTTTTTTGCATGACGTTTATATGTAATTCTCTTCTGTTAAACCCCCTGTGCAGAAAAATAACGAGGATTCAGAAAGACTGAAAGCTCTACTTGATATTATTGAGCGCAACGGCTTCTTAGCGAAACTTACTCACATGTGTGACAAGGTTTGCATTACCATTATTTTTTTATTTTGCTTCTCATTTTTTAGAGCCTTTATTTTATTTTTAGACGTAACTTTATATGTAACACAGCATGATGCATTACACCTAGAACCGTTTGATCCCCGGTAGATTTTAATTCCCATATATTACACATTTCGATAACAAAAATAAAGCATCATCACAACATAGTCCAGAACGTACTCAAAATTTGCACCGATCCTTCCATTGAAATTTTCTCGTAAAAATATCTTTTTTGTTAGTAGAAATATAGAACTACACTTCTCATCATTAGTTAAACAGTGAAAAATGGCGCAACTCATGATGTGCTCAGATCTTTTCAACATTTTGGTATATATACGAAATTCGGGAATTCACTTACAGCATTTGCGAATCACATAATTTTGAGCCAAAATTTTTTGCCTGACGATGAATAATCAAGGACTAAATTTTCTTCAATCAAAAAAAAAATGCACATGAAGCAATATCTGCTTTATTAATAAGAAACATTTGTCTCGTGACTCTTAGATGCAAACGCACTTGACCTCGGTGACCGAGGCGGTTGGTTCCCTCGAGGAACGGGCCCGTCAGCGTAACGCTTTAAGCACTTGGGTAAACCAGCAACGAGCTCTTTGTGCCGAGTGGAAATCACGGCCTGCAAAATTAAGGCCTGAAGCTGCACATGCCGAGCTCCAAGCAATGAACGAATTGCTGACCGGAGTCGGAGAGCGAAGAACTCGAGCTCTCACAGAGCTGTCTTCAGCACAAGCAGGTGAACCGGACGATCTTGAATCAGGACTTGACAAGCTGGAAGCAGAGTTAGTCGAGGCTATAGCCGGAAAACAATCAACTCAAGACCTCATCCAGAAGTACAGATCCCATGTCCAGGACATTCAGACTTGGTTCGATAATCTCTCGAAGCGAGTTGACGTCGTGGACAAGGGCAGCGGATTGACAATTGCCCAAAAAATTTCCACCGTTCAGGAAATCACCACAGAATTCGAGTCTCAAGGTCCGGGTAAATTAGACGAAGTCAAGAAGCTCGGCGACCTGGTTATGGACTCGGTTAGCAACCTCGACTCTCAACAGATCGAGGAACAGATTAAATCCGTGGAGAGGAGGTACGGCGATATCGGTAAAAAACTGCAACGAAAGAGCCAGGTTTTGGACATGACTGCCCAAGGAATCGAAGCCACAAGACGTGAGATTGATGAAAACCGAAAGTGGATTGCTGAGAAGAAAGAAGTCGCCAGAACTTCCGAGCCGATCGGATATGAGAGCAGATTGGCTGACGAAAAACTCCTATCACTTAAGGCAAGTACAAAAAACTCCATACAGTTTATAGAATCATAAATTGATATCGTGCAAATTCTAGGTACCCTTTTCTGTCTTTCCACAAAAACTTTTCACAGCTCTTTTATATTTATAAAACGTGCGATAGACCGATAATGTATCTATTGATCGATCCACTGCAGCTTAATTCGGGGATATCGTTATCGTTTTATACTTTTGCGAGAGAAGAGGACAGCAATAACCTGAACAATTCAGTTCTCTCTTTTTCCACCTACCGCGTTTTATAAACGCGGTAGGTGGTGAGTGCAGAGGGTTGTGTGCTCGATGTTAATCACACTAATTGTGAACAAAGTCAAATTATCTACTAATTCTTCTGATCTTATCGATTATTATCGACAAAGTGTGATGTGTCACATGATTCTCCGACTAACTATATGCACTAAAAATTACATAATTTATATATCGGATCAAATAAATCGATCTTATCAAAAAAGCAGCGGTTGATTCCAACGTTGAAGAATTGGCATTCCTCGATGCTTTCTCACTTTTGAGATCATTTCATTTCAGGCACTGCTTAAAGAGGCTGAGGGTAAACAAGTCCTGATCGGTACCTTGGAAAAGAGGGTCGGTAACATGCAGAATGAGTTGGAGACCAGCGAACAACAGCAACTCGATTCAGACACTCGTGCATTGCGAGGGGAGCAAGCAGAGCTTTGCTCGATCCTTAAGCAAGAACTTTCGGCTGTTACTGCAGCTGCAGAAGCTCGGCGAAAGCTCGAGACGGACTTGGAGCGCGCTAGATTATGGATAAAGTCGAAGAGCAATGATCTGAAGAAATTGAGCGGTTATTTACCGCTGAAAGCGACCAAAGTAGAACACGACATAAGCCAGCACAACGGTTTCGAATCCGATATAAAAAATTTCAACGAAAGCGAGCTCAACGATGTCCTCAAGCAAGGCCATAATCTTCTCAAGGATTGCACCGAAGAAGATCGCGCAAGACTTCAAGCAATGCTGAATACTATCAACGATGAATACGATGCTCTCAAAAAGGAGGCTCAAGAGAAACAGGCCTCCCTTGCAGACCTTCTTCAAGGACGAAAAGCCTTCGAAAATGACTTAGACAAGTGTCAACGATGGATAAACGAAGCTGAAGTTGCGACGTCTGTGGAACTTCGCACCACTAGCGTCGACGTTCTTCGGGAACAACTTGCTAAGGTAAGAAGACTCATTCGATTCGTCATTATTCAGTGTTTTTTTTTTTTTTGATGATTCTCATCCCAAATGCATTTATTTTACTCTGTCTTACAGTACGACCGATTGAAGAAAGAGGCGAACGAGTACGCCGATGAAATCGAGAACATAACGCAGCAAGGAAAATCGATTCTTCCGACAGTCAGTGACGCTGATAAACTCGAACTCAGCGAGCAATTGAAGAACATGAGAGATGCCCACCGCAGAGTTGCCGGCATAATTAACGAAAGGGCTTCGGCTCTTCAGGCAAGTATTGCCGAGGCAGAACAAGCAGCTGCCAGAGTGGCGGAGGCCGTGCAATTCATGACTGAAATACAACGAGAACTACAGGAGTTGAACAAGCCGATAGGATCACGTGCTGAAGACGTTGAGGGGATGTTGTCAACCTACGAAAGAATTCTCGGCGACTTAAAAGCGAACAAAGCAAAACTGGCTGACCTGCAATCAGGAAACGTCGGAGATCTCCACGGCGTAGTGAGCCAGCAAGACGATTTAATTCGAGCCCTAGAATCCCAGATAGCAAAACTACGACAACTCCTGCTCCTGAGACAGCAATTCATCGCTTTGGTTACAGAGATCATGACTTTCATTACCAAATACACCGGCGTTGTTAGGGACATCGAAAAGTCCGGACATACGACTGAGGAGAAGATCAAACGATACGATGACGTGATTTTAAAGATCCAAGAATGCGAGGCTACCTTGGCCAGCGCGACTGATAAAGGACAGCAAATCGCAGCCGAAGGATCAGCCGCTGATCGTAATAGCGTTACTGAACAACTTCAGTCTCTGAAACAGCAACTCCAATCCTTAAGACGTGCTGTAGAGTCTCAACGCGAACAACACGAATTAGCCGCCGCTGAACACAGACGTTTAGCAAACGAATTAGCTGACATTCTCGACTGGCTACAGAGCAAGGAAAAGGATGTAAAATCGCGACCACTGCTGGAACGAGACTCTGCGAGTGTTGATGATGAGCTAAAGAAGCACAAGGTACTCTGCGACAGTGTTAACGAATACCTGGAGAGAATTCGAGTTCTTAAGGAATCGGTACGGCATGAAGAAGGCATGCCGGGTTCCCTGCAGGAAATGCTTAGCGAAGCTGGTTCCCTGATGACATCACTTCCAAGAGAAATGGACGACCGTGGTACATACCTAGAAAATAACAGACAAATGCGTTTGGACTATGCTGCTTTGAGGGAAAAACTTCATTCTTGGGTTAGAGAAGCTGAGATCAGGTTACAGAGCGACAAGGATGGTCTAGACTTCGAAAATATCCTCGGGGATTTGGAGGAGCACAAGGTAACTGGATGTTAAAACTTTGAAATAAGTTTAACGTTGAATTCTGCAGGATCAGCTTTTGACTCTCATCTAAATTCTAAATATTCCAGATCTACTTCAGCACCGAATCTTCGATCCGGGAATTGGTTTCTCAACAGATACAGCAAGCAGCTGACAAGATTTGGCCCTCGTTGAACAGTTCGGAACAAGAAGAACTGAGCAGGGAACAACAGCAGCATACTCAACTGTTAAAGAATACTTTGAACACTGCTAAATCCCAACGTGCACGTCTTGAACAAGGCGCCGAGACATGGCGCGATTATACTCAGACTTTAGAACGCGTTAGAGCCGTCATTTCCAGGACTAGATTCACCGACGAACCCGTCAGCACTCTGGCTGGTCTGCAATTCAATATTCAAAAAATAACTCACGCCCTCAACGATATACAGGTGAGATTTGATACTGAAATTATTATCCAAAATTGAAGTGTATTATACACGAAGTGCTTGGAATTTTTTTCTATCTTAGTCCAACACAGATGTGATCGAGTTTTTTAACGATTAATTGATTTCGGGGCATTCGAAAATTATGAACGACAATCGTGGAACAGATTTTATGCTTGAAATACTTCATTTCTTTTTATAACTCAATGATAGTCCGTTTTGAAATTTACAATCAGATAACCTTGGCTTCACTCTCGACAGTCGTACGTATTATACGATCGCAAAATATTTTTGAAGCGTTAAAAATTTCGCGCAAATCACGTGAAAAAAAAAAAAGAAAAAAATTTGGAGATTACATCATTGCCAATTGTGCGATGACCAACGTCGACGTGTTACTTGTGCGCCCGGTCTATCAGTTTATTTATTATCACAACCGTCAAAGAATACTGAAAATAGATCGACCGATTTCTTTGGTCCATAGAATCAACAGTTCGAATTGGATCTACTGAACGAACGTGGTAAAGAGGTTTTAGCCCAGGCCGATTCAACAAACAAGTCTATTATCGAGTCTCAATTGTCGGCTACGACTCTTGAATGGCGTGATCTAGTTTCCGGTCTTGAAGGACGTCGCGACGCCTTGGATGCACTTTCGCGACATTGGGAAGAACTTGAAGCCCAATGGTCAACGACTGAAACTCGACTCAATGCTACCGACGAACGTAACAAGCTTATCGACAACGTAGTCAGGTCCAAACAGCATTTGATCGACACAGCAAAATCTTTGGATGTGAGTATCAAATTTTTCGAAATTTTATTATGGAAGTTTAAGCGATGAAAGAGATTGATGATTAATTTTAGAAATGATGCTTTCTGTTATCGGTGTAATAATATTCTCTCGATTTACAAACAAGCCGATCTTTGATGATGCTTGGCAATGGATCAAAGGTTAACTACAGGGTGTCCCGGAACTAAATTTCCAAAATGAAAGGTGTCCTAGAGGAGGTCGAACCGAGTAAATTGTCCCGAAGAACATGGGGTCTGCGAAGTCGCGTTCGCGAGATATCGACGGTTAAAAAATATCGCTCTGCGCCGCGATCACGGCGCAAAGCGATAGTTTTTAACCGGTGATATCTCGCGAACGCGACGTCGCAGACCCCATGTTCTTCGGGACAATTTACTCGGTTCGACCTCCTCTAGGACACCTTTCATTTTGGAAATTTAGTTCCGGGACACCCTGTATACGTTCATGACGCGCCAATAGGAAAATGTATCTATAATAATAATGAATTGATTAATCGATTTGTGGCAAAGAAATTACATCATCGTGTAGTATTATTATTAGAAATTATTAACCGCTATACTATATACTCTTGACATTATGTTAATTAATATTCAGATTCGATCGATATCGATATTCAGTTAAATATCAATTGCTACATTACTGCATCAGAATTTTACTGACTGACGGTCCTTTACATTATTCTACCGCGACTCAGAATCGGTTCGTTAGTCGTACAAACTGACCTTTGAACTCTACCTGTTCCCAAAAACAGTTTTAAAGAGGGCAAAGTTTCCCCAGACTTGTACAGGCAGGTACCGCAGGTGCGTGATATCCCCTTCCGAACATCGAACTAGGGCGCAATATTGTTATTTGAGAGCTATAGTAGTCGATATTTGTATTGCATACCGTGCCGAGACCTCATCGTATGTATATATATACAGTTTTTCGACTATCCTATAATCTTTATTATATTCGTTTTATTAACGTAGGAGCTTCTGGCCGAAGGTGAACGACTAAAACCTGCAACTGAGGAGGTGCGAGCTCGTGCTGGTCCTGTTCTCGCCTATTTGGCTGCTTTTACAGAGGCCCCTGCACGCATCCTTGAAGAACGTCTTGATAAACTTTCACAGTCGGCGCAGTCGTGAGTCAAAAACGATTTTTTAATACTATACATATATAATATCGTCGGATTCTACGTCATCGCTCGACATTGAGGCCAGCCGGAATCGCCCCCCCCTTGCCCCCCCTCTGTCGAAACAAACCTTCTTATACATATGAATGTACAGAATTGATATATACAGAGCTTAGGATCGAAGGATGCATAACGTAAAACCGTGAAATGAATTTTGATTCAATACTGTAAGGACTCTAGGCCAAGACCTTGACTCGCGAGACGCTGTTTGCGGTGTCTATGTGTGTGGTGTCCTGTTATAAGATGTGACACTGCACTGTGAGCGAATCATGTAATCGATACATGAATGTATATTTATAGGAAACGATTTATTAATATTTTTCGACGGATCATATCCGTTGATCGAATTGGTATTGATATCTGTGATATTGGTATAGATAATAATTAACAGATATTTGAAATTGTTGTTCAATTTTTTAGGATATAATTTTATGACGATTTTCTTTTTTTTTTCATAAGATTAGTTTAGATTTGAATTTCTGTTTGATGAATTTCTTACCCCCCTTGAACCCCTCGATTGCGCGTGATTGGATAATATAGCAGATGTTACAGTGAGTCGCGAAGAACGTTTTTCTTTTCTTTTTTCTAAATTTTTGAAAATTTTTATACACACTTTTAATATTCAGATTCAGCAGTCGGACTGTTTGATTATCGTGATAACAGCAATACGTTTGCTTATCTAAATTCACGATAACAGCGTACGGAATCCCCCCCCCCCCCCTGCAGATTTTGGCGGCCTACAGCTCGAGCACATTTGCATGCGTGTGTGTTTGCAGTGGGCTTATGCTTTTTGTCTTTATAAGATGTTGACTTGAATATATACTATTTCTTTCCAGGAATACACATACACTTTGACAAATATATATTCATTTGTATAATCTATGTATTACATTCGTTTAACGACTCTTATATTACTTTACAGAGACATATATTATATACGTTAATCGAAATATATATTTTTATTTCAATTTTCAAGGATACCTTAAGCAATGTCGATTAATAATATGATAATTATTGAAACGAATAATTGCAGGAAATTTATACATTTTTCATGTAACGTCGAATAACGCGTGTGACTGCAACCCTGGGATGAAATCCTGACCACGTTTCATTCAGATACGATAAAATTCCCTATATAGCCGAATTTTATATATCGATTGTCAAATATTCTAGATTATTTACACAGTAGTCCGTCGTTTTTATTTCCCTGATTCAATTTAAATATATATATACCATCACCCGAGCATTTTAAGCGTCTGACTTTTAATTGCCGCCAGCATAAAATCAGTCGTTATAATAAATGCGAATGTGAGAAGTATATAGGTACGACAGACGACTCCGTAAATAAATTCAGCTTCATCCGATCACCAATGTAATTAATGGTATCGATAAATTTCGAAGATATACATTCTGAGCGCGATAATTGGATAAAATAAAATGAAAATTTTCTTCAAAATTTCATAATTTCGTATCCGCAATTATATAGTTACTCTATATGCTGGATTTTATCATACACTGCACATATCGGGGAGCAGACGTACTCGAATTTTCGTCCCAGATTGCAGTCATTTATCGCACATGTTAGCGGTCTGCGTATGTATACCTATACACGGTTAAAATGTGCATATATATATGAATCCGTATACAATTTGAACCTATATATATACCCAGGGGAATATCGTGTAACTAATTACATATATACATACATTTACGAGTCCCAGGCGGGAATATGCGGGAATTGGTAGAAGTTTGTTGAATACATTTTTTTATATACGTATATATTTAGCTTCAGAATTCTTCTGCGAGTTAAAGTCGCGGTTGTATATACCTACGTGCACTCGTTTCATCTCTGTTCATCCTCGTTTGATAATTATATTGCGATTAAATTACGTTTTAAATCAAGAACAGTAGACTTCCAGTCTGGAACAAGTAGCGATAACGTACCGCTGACCGCTTCCCGAAAGAAGGAAGCAGAGAGAAAGCAAGAAAAATTATTATTTGAAAAAAAAAAAAAGATTAATATATGTACAGTCGGGCAATAAAGTTCTTGGAGGGACGAAATTCAGGCTCAAACGTTTCAGTGTCTACGCTGTTGAGCAGCCCCCTCGCTCCGCATACCCCGTTCTCTGGGAACGCGAATCGGGCAGACTACCTACTCAAAGTAAAGTAAGAAATACTTCCTAAATATACAGGGTGTCCCAGAACTAAATGTCCAAAATGAAAGGTGGCCTAGAGGAGGTCGAACTGAGTAAATTGGCCCGAAGAACATGGGGTCTGCGAAGTCGCGTTCGCGAGATATCGACGGTTAAAAAATATCGCTCTGCGCCGCGATCACGGCGCAGAGCGATATTTTTTAACCGTCGATATCTCGCGAACGCGACTTCGCAGACCCCATGTTCTTCGGGCCAATTTACTCAGTTCGACCTCCTCTAGGCCACCTTTCATTTTGGACATTTAGTTCTGGGACACCCTGTATATAATAAATAACGCATCGATGGGCCTGCTCAACAGCGTAGACACTGAAACACCTGAGCCTAAATCTCGACCCTACAAGAACTTTGTTGTCCGACTGTACATACGTCTGTTACGATATAGTATAGCCTTCGAATTTTCTATCCAATTATATGTAGAATTATTATACCCACGAGGGAGTGTAGATTTTCCAGTATCGCTTTTATCGTCGATGACATATGTACATATAGTATCACTAGATATAGTCTGATAATAACATATATGAATGACGTTGTGTGTTTGACATTTGCGCACAATTAATTCACCGGACTGGAACACTCCGTGAAAGTGATAAACGAAATTTCGATCAGGAAGTTGACTTGCCAAATTCCATTTAATCATATCTAGATAAAAAAAAATCAACTTATACGTTCGTTGTAAAATCGATGAGTTTAAAATATATCGATGATAATAATAATTCGGCATTTCAATCAATCGTCTAAAAAAAAAAAATTTTACTCTCGATACCGCGGTGCAGTATGGGGAAATTTTTACCTGCGGAAAAGACTGGAAAATATTTTCTACCCTCAATCTTCTCTCAGTACCTGGAGAGTGGGGTTGGTCGTAAAAGGGTCGGGGAAAGAGAGAGTCTGGGTAGGGACACACCTACCGGTATTGAATTTTACACTCAATCGGGTTTTATCCAATATCCCGTGACTATTACTTCCGATTGCATTATGTAATGATCAATACAGGATAAATAAATCGTAATTAATCGATCAGGGTGTAGATTAGGGGAAAACGCACCCCCGGTGCGAAGAAAAAAAAAAATTAAAAATTAAACAAACTCCGTATCGATCATGTGCGAATTTTTAATTAATCCGTGCATTGCCTTTTAAATTATAGTCAATTTATACGTATCTACGCGCGATGACGTAATTGGCATACGACTTTTTGAATACAAATCGATCACCGGCTCGCGTATTAGCTCATCGCGTTTGTATGACGATAAAGTTGATTTGAATCGACCAAAAATTTTTTTTCGCATTTTTTTTTTTGGATTTTTAAAAAGCCCTTTGTCTCACGAGGTCTTATCAGTAAAATTACTCTTGTTGTAGAGGATAAAACTCACAAAAAAAAAATTCAAAATTTACCAAAAATTTGTCGATAAAATTGTTTTATTTTATTTTTTTTTTCTTCAAAATCTTATCACACTCGTACAAATTTCAACTAAATATTGCGTAGAATTGAGCCACGAACAAGGTACCACCACGTGTGATAAGTGACAGTCAAGATAGTCTCTATACTTCTAAATAAAACGTGAGAATATAAGGTATCGGCTTCGTCGCAGAGGCTTTGAGTAAACTACGCGCAAGCGCGAATTGTTCTATCCTACGATAATATGTATAAATCTTTCGTTGATAATAAATCTAGTAATTTACAACGTTATAGAGGCATGTAATATAGACGGCAATCGTGATATATCCACACTTCTTCTTCACAGACTTGCATCACACGTATATCTCTACGTTGTTACGTCATAACCAAATTTGAAGTATGACACAATAGTAAACAGCCGGGAGGCCGCGGCTCGCCATTCCATTCGACTCGCGACCGCGGAGCAGCCAGTTTAGATATACGGAGGCGGATGCCGGTAGCATAATTCGCGGACTTGACGCACGATTTGTGCTAGTCAGTCGTTTAGTCAACCTGTTGCCATTCGGACTGGTGTATATATATTCACGTTCTCGCTTGACAGGATTACATCGAGTGAATCGTTCTAATAGCGTGAAATACTGTTCACGCGATATATAAAACGCGAGTGATTGAACGTTCCCGGCCACACTTGATCGTTCCTTAGATTTTAATGAAAAACGTATATCATAGTTTTCGCGCTACGAAAATCGCGCATCGTTAGACGCGTAGCTATCGAGCGGTTGCTCGGTGATTTAGAAAAGGAAAGTCTGTTGAGTTAGCGGCGTGAGACCAAGATCTCGTGTCCATAATCTTGTCATTAATACTTATAACTATATAAAGTGTTCTATTAATAAATCGTGACATTGTAAAAGTTCATTCAATGTGCGGTTAACAGTTTCATTCTAATTTTAATCGCTCTTGATTATCCTCGTCTTTCTTTTTTTACATTCATTCAAATCATATATTCGTCGATATGTTTTTGACACAGTGAGCTTGCAGTTCTGCGAGCACAATGTTCCTTCAAGGTAAGAATTACCGAGTCTTCGTTGTTTTGGATCGAAACGCCCACTCGATCACTTAACATTTAAATCATGTGAATAATTAGGAGGATATTTGTCGCTGTGAAGACTGGCTTCAGTTATTCCAGTCTGAGACAATAA
This sequence comes from Macrophya alboannulata, assembly GCA_949628255.1. Lineage (NCBI taxonomy): Eukaryota > Metazoa > Arthropoda > Insecta > Hymenoptera > Tenthredinidae > Macrophya > Macrophya alboannulata. Next base: position 6,604,738 of record OX451206.1, read on the forward strand.
TTGAACGTTCAAATTGGGGCCGGGTCGAAATTCCGAATTAAAAGAAATTCTGAACCGTAAAAGTTCCGAATCTCGTATTCCGAAAGGGTATTTTCCGGAAAGTCTGCATAGACGATTTCGAGAACTTAAAATCGAAAAATTCCAAAAAGCCAAGACTCCGAAACTAGAAATTCACGCGTATGGAGCGTCGAGACTCTCGATTAAATTTTCGAACACTTTGACTTTCGGAGTTTTGGACTTTTCGGAGTTACGAGCTTCCTGCATTCCGATCTTTCCGAATTTCAATATCCTGAACTTCACCGTTTCTAAAAATTCGAAATCGGTTCAAATCAATTCATAATTTTTAACCTTCGATATTTTAAAATTTCGAACTTTAAACCCGGCCTCTTCAATTAAAAATTCCGCCAATGTTTCAGACATCGCGAACTTCCGGCGTGTGTCACTCTCGCAGTTAATCGCGAAAGATTGTAGCACGTCTCAATCATAGTGTACTTTTTCGCTCTTCATTTTTCGCCATGTATTATTCTTCCGAACCCTTCCAGAACAACTTTCCGGTTAGTTAGAGTGGAAAATTCAACCAACAGGTGTCGGTATCGAGATATGCAGGAGATAGCGACGAAGATTTATGACTTGAAATTGACGGTCTGCGAAAGGGACAGCGACCGGTTATCAGTGATTCGGAATTTTTGGATTTAGAAAGCGATTTCCATGCAATATTTTACCGACAAAGTATTCAAGGTTCCGGTCTTCGCTGATCTTCACTTGGCGGTCCTCGGCCTCGGCCAAAGGCCACTCAATTGTTTTCCGCATTAAATCAATCGTTAAGACTACCGCAAAACGACGTACACGATAAATTTGCGGTTTGTTGGACTTTTCTTTAAATTGTGTTAAACTTTGAAGGCTTGAAAATCACACGAGGCAAGTCATGCATCGTATGTGACAAATAAATGCAACGCAAAAATTCTGGAACTTTTGTGAAAACAGGAAATGTTATCGTTCCGGATGAAAATTTTTGACATTACTCTAGGCGTGTACCGAAAAGTCAGAGTTCAATAAATTCGAAGAAATAATCAGTTGTCACTGCAGATCCTAATTTCAACGCATAAAAATGCTGAATAGTGATTTTCGAATTTTTATATATCGATTGTCAAATATTCTAGATTATTTACACAGTAGTCCGTCGTTTTAATTTCCCTGATTCGATTTCAATATATATAGGTATATGTATCGAATTTTTATATATACTTCACCCGAGCATTATAAGCGTCTCATATCTGCATGACTCAGATTATTAACACGAGGAATAATCTAGTCAATAAAGAATCTTGGTTTTATTCACGTGTACGCAGTTACATGCCGCGAAAAATAGAACAGAACGAATCTTTCGAATAGGATTCTTCTTCTTTCGAAAACTTTTGTGTTTTCTAGCTTACGTTGTATCCCGCGTCCGGTGATAAAATATGCATATTTTGAACCTCCGAAAAGTTTGTAAACTCAAATGGCACGTGCTGAGAAACGGTTCACGCTCTTCGAATTTGAAGAAGGTTGAGGTTCATACACTTACAGTTGAAACTTGTAAAGAGATATCAGCGTTGAAAAAACGCATCGTGTATGTACTTCTTTTAGCTCCAAATTTCAATTTCACCGGAGGTCAATCTGTGACGTATTAATTTTCTTCAGCAGAAAAGACTCTCTCTCTCTCTCTTTTGAGATGATCCCGCTTAGAAATAGAACCGTGATAGAATGGTATTCGATTTTGGCAACGATATCACGTTGGCCATATATCAGCCGCATATGTAGTAGTGGCAGTAGTCATGTGAGGCATTTGAGCATTCGCGCGTTGTCTGGTACGTAGACTAAAAATACGCTATCTACGATTGCGTATTTCGATTTCCCGAACCCGGAAGATTATCTCGAGTACTCTAATTTCTTTATCTCTTTCCTCCTATATACCTGAATGAACAGCAGTCGAATGAGTCAAAGCAAAAAATGAAATGAAATGTGATAAAGATACATAGTTTGAAATAATCGAATCGAATCCAGCCACGTACCACGATAGGTAAATTTTATTTTCGCTTTACGACACAACGCGCCGTGCGTATTCCTTCCCCCTATAATGTAAACATATTATACGATCACGACATATTTTTTCGATGATTTAACACTCTAAGTATAGTTACAGGGACCGGTTGGCGAAAGTTATTGCTGCACTGTGCTTTAATGAAACGTGTTACACGCGCAGGAAATAATTTGATGAAAAAAGTCAAGTCTAAGACGAGTATGGTGTTATTCCAAGTATTTTTTTTTATTTTTTTTTTTATTATCTCGAAACTCGGTTAGGAGATGACGTGGAGTTTAAATTAATTTCGATTCGTCATTCCTTATTCACCTCTAAATTGAGCCAGGGTCGTTTTATCATCGCCACAGTTAGCGTTGTAAAATAATTTCCGTATTATAACGTTAGCTTCGAAGTTTTCAATTTCACTTTAAAATCCACTGCCAAGTTTGGGGTACGGACCGTGCGGCACGTCCTTGAATACTGTTTATAAATTACGTTACGGGGTACCTGTTACTACCCATACCTACCGCATAGTTTAACGGAGAGATTTAGATCTCGCGACGAGAGAACGACAAGGCAAAGATCACGAAGGCCTCCCCAAAAAGAATTGGCAAAGAATTAACTTGACCGGAAATAGAACGACTGAACCTCTATCGAGATTAAACTCGTATCAAAGGTTGTTGATCTCGATTTAAACGTTAAAACCTATCTCCTTTCATAGCATACGATAATTTAACGTCCTCGTTAGGTTCTTTTCGTTAGATTCAGGGTTCAAGATCGAGCTTTCCAAGATGCGAGTGGTTCTCGATTTATTAAGGGAACCAGTACAGCTTGGATTTGGAAATTCGGAGTACTCCAAAATGCATTTATTTGTCAGCCAGAGTTTATTGCACATCAAAAAAAAAAAAATTCTTTGAAAACCTTTGTCGTAAGGTTTTTGGCACATCGTTGTTCCGATTAAGCTCGTTGAGGGCTCATTTTGTTCAGAAAAGAAATCCTCGTCATGCGAACGAGGGATTTTTTTTACAATTTCGTGTTAGCCAGGTTATTTGCAAATTAGTGGCCTAAATATTGGAAATTTTGGATAATTGACCGTAACTTTTCACATGAATTTTTTTTTTACCAATCCCTACGTTCATAAGATGTAGAATTGCTGTCTGAAGAAAGCAAGACCTTGAGAGGTTGAATTGGACCAACGATGTGCCTGAAACCTTACGACAAAGTTTTTTGAAGAAAAGTTTTTTTTATGTGAAATAAGCTTTGGTTGACAAATAAGTAAATTTCGGAGTACTCCAAATTTCTCGAATCAAGCTGTACTGGTCCCCTTAAACACTATTGTGCCCGAAATTATCATCTCGGTGACATAAATAAGTATTTCTTATACTTGACACTAATATAACCAACATACGCTGTATTATTAGGAAGGCTGCATTCAGCATCTTATATCCGGCGTCGCGACGCCTCGAAGACCTAGGGAGGGTTACGCATGCGTCCCGGCTCTTCGCCAGCTCGCGCCCCCATCGTTCGCTAGCATCTGTTCGTGTCCTCCAGCACGCAATACGTTTCGAACCGCGAACGGCTGCTGTGTAGCTTGATCGGTGCCGCGCCATATACTGTACTCCAAATTCTACCAAAAATATAGTTATTTTTTTCGTTTTTTTTTTTTTTTCTACCTCACTCGATAATTTTGACATTGACCGTGAAACAACGTCAAGCAGTACTATAGGTGGGCATACGATATAAAAATTATCGCGGTAAACGAATTCGGTGATCGCGAAAATTTCGGAACCTTACAATAAATTTTTTTTTTTTTTCGGAATCGTGAAACGTCCTGTTATCATTATCGAAGCTTTCGGTACGTCACGTGCTAAATTTAAAAGTCGTTCTTTACCGGCATCACGTGCAGGGCGATTGGTGTCGTCTAATTGTTGGTTTTTAATTATCTATGTGATATAAAGATAAGCCGGTTGTTATAAGCGAAACCAAACGTGATATAAATGCGTTCATTTAACGTGAAAAGGAACAAATTTTTGTCGGAGTGAAGTCAGAGCTGGAATAGATTCAGGAGAAGAAAACTTCTTGATTTTTTTTTCAAATTTTTTTTTTTTTTTCATTTTTTTTTATCACGTATGTAGCTCTGAGCAAAGAGATATAGGCGTCTATACTACATCGCGACAACGGTTATATTTAACAGACAGGATATATGCGTTGAGGGATGGCGTTCAAGCCTCTGCGCGTGCGTATCATGCCTATAAACCTCAGCTTATAACGTTTCATAGACAACATTTTTCGAGGTGTTCTTCTTCTCCTCAAAGCTTCGGCACAACCTCGCATTTCGCCCGTCTACTTTTAGCCAAGGCTGCTAACCGCTCGACACCCGCGGGCTTGGCTCGACAATTCGAATTCTCAAATCTTTTCGCTCTCTCTCTCTCTTTCTCACTCTCTTCCCTGCCTGGGATTATCGCGGTAAAACTTTCGACGGTCTATATTTTATTTCATTATTATTATTTTTTTGTTTTTCGGGACATTTTTGCCACATATTTCGATAAAGTTGCCGATCTTACGAGCCTGGGTATATACGTGCGTTTTTCTATGTATTCCGGCATATTTAAGATATGAGAGAATTTGTAAAGTTTGAAACTTGAGTCAGTAGAGTTTAAGTTTTGTTTGTTTATTCGAACAGGCTTGTCGATTCACTACGCAATAAGTCCAAGAAGGCAAGTGAGGACTTGGAAACATTTGAAGCGATCGAACACGAGATACAGGAGTTGAAGAAGCGATTGGAAGAGGCCCATCTCCAGGCAACATCCTTTTACGTATTTGGAGCGAACCAGGACGCTACCGAGACAGAACTCGGTGCGTTACGTTCGCACCTTGGAAGCCTTGTTGAGGCCGCTAAGAAACTTTCGGGAGACACTAAGGCGCGGTACCAAGCTAGCCAGCAGTTGGTTCCCACCGATCTTGGACAGCAGCTGACTGCTCTCGAACTAGCTGCCGAGAGCGCGGCTTCAGCGATGGAGGAAAAGCAACGTGAACAGAAACGAGCAAAAACTACACGCTCTGACTACATCGCAGATGTCGATGAAGTGCAGACGTGGATTCGCGCCGCTGAATTAAAGGTCCAGGACCGTTCAATAGAGCCTTTAAAGCTCAGGGAACATCTTCAAAAGATACAATCCGAGATTGGACCGATAACCGACAAGCTCGAGAGGCTTACAAGAAACGGACAAGTCATTGTCGAGAATACGAAAGACGGAAACGAAAGGGAACTTATAAAAAGCACCGTAAATAATCTCACCGAACAACTGGCTCAGGTCAGATCCTGGCTGGATGAAAAGAAACAACAAGTTAGCGACACTTTGGACGCGTGGCAGAGGTTCTTGACTCTTCACGAATCGGTTATCGCATGGATAGAGGAGAAACGCGTATTTTTAATCGAGCCTCTACAGCTGAGTACTCTGATACAAGCGAGACAAAGACTTCACGATTATTCCGTAGGTGTTTCCAGTAACTCGACAATTCTTTTTTCTTTTTTCTTTCTTCTTCTTCCTTTTCGATCGCGTTCAAGTACCTCATACTATTCATAAATAATTTCAGACTGCGGTAAAGAGCTGCAAGCAGGTAAACAAGAACTTGAGTGACATGAGCAAGGAATTGGAGAGCATTGGTCAAGTAACAAGCGTTGGTGACCTACCCGAGAAGCTTACAGACGCCGAAGACGCTAAGGTTGACGTAGAGGGTCAACTTCTTGAAAGGGTGGGTTTTCGGGGGAAAAAAACAAAATAAAAACTCTAAAATTATTTTATGAAAATCGTCGATGAGGGATAAGGCTTCTACTACAAGTTCTGGTGATTATTTCAGAACGCTTTGCTCCAAGAGACGAGCGAGGAATGGGAACAATGCGAGAAAAAGATGAAAGACGTTAGAAGCTGGATAGAAAAGGCTAGGCAAACTCTGGAATCGCCTCAGAGCAAGAAAAAACCATTAAGAGATCAGCACGCGGTTAGGGAGAAGATGCTAAGCGATATTACCATTCAAAAAACAAAGATATCCATCTCAGTTGAGAAGCTTCAAGTTCATTTCCGTTCCGGAGTCGGTGGTGACACTAGAATCAGTGAAGCCGCTAACGAATTGATCAAGGAATTGGAAGTCCTCAACGATTCTGTAAAGGAACAAACAGCATCTCTGGAGACCTGTCTCGCTCAGATTGACCAGTACCAACAGGTACAAACGCGTCGTCTCGCGGTCACGTGGGAGAATTTCAAGGGTCGTTTGACCCCGGTAAAAATTTTCCCAAAAAAATCTAACACAAAAATGTCTTCAATTTTGATTACAGGAAATACAGCAGCTCCGTCAGCAGATTGTCCAGGTGGAACAACAGCTTCGTACAGTACTGAGCCCTACGTATTTACCGAATGAACGAGAAAGAGCATTACAAGAGCAACAGGTAGGTCTTGTTCCGTTTGACATTCTTTTTTTTTTTACTCACAAACTGCACTGTGCTACTGCGCATAAATTAATTTATGATATAGATATACATTGATACCAAATGAGAGAAAAAAACCACTACCACCACAAAAATCTATATAGACATGTACGAATTAATATATTGAAAATTGTGTGATCCACCTACCACCGAATTGCACATAAATAATACTATATATACATATAACTGTGTTGTAGTGATTTTGTAAATAATATGCAAAAACTATATATAATACTAAAAGTTTATCATGTATTAGAAGTTTTATTAATTAATTGTTCATTCATGCAGCAGTAGTAATATATTTGGTCGCGTTCGCGTATATCTATTAGATAATATTATAATACATATATATATTAACGATATATGCAGTTGATTTATAACATCGGCACTTTTTTTTTACATATATATACATCTAACTGTCTAAAGGAAAAAAAAAGACTAATTACAAAGTAAATATGTAGTTTAATAAATGATTTTCTAAGTGGAAACATTTTGATGCCAGATATTAACGTTTGGCTGCGTGTCTTGTCCGCGACAGCGTTATAACGCGTAAACGCGGAGATTGAGGAAGGATGAGGTAATGCAAAAAATATCGCAATCGGCTGTAATCATCAAGGTGTTTCCATTGCAGTGCATCAATCCCAAAACTAAGCACCCAATTCTATCCTTTTATGCCTATTATATTATTTACATATCTCAATCACACCTCGAAACCCCTTGTTGCTGTAACTATTTTACGTACATTGATTGTTACACCGCTGTATATAATAATACGTTCACTCATCTCGTATGTATCTTAAATTCGTCAAAAAGATTAAAAAAAACTCCGTCACGTTCTTCACGTTCTTCACTTCTCTCGTTTCACACAAACTTCATTAGGAATTTGCTTGTGTATAATATGCTTATATGTTCATTACATGGACAGACACTCGCTAAAAGAATATCAAAAAGCTCGTTTATAATCGAGCTTGCACGACACGCTTCAGTCACTGTAACATTTGGATAATAGTTAACTAATACGCAAAAAAACGCGATTAACAGTAGATATACTATACTAACTACTTTATGTGTAACAGAAAATACTTACAAGGACATATATGTCTTTTGGGATGACGTCACAACTGGCGTGTGACGACGTCGCAGGAGACAGATTATACTAACCATTATTAACATGACGGTGGTATTTTTTTTCTGTACATATAATTATATATTAAATATATATATATACATATACAGGGGTATTGGTTGGTATCTTGTTTTTGTAATTGGTTTTGTTTTCGTTCTTATTTTCAAATATAGTTTTAAGATTGTTTGTTACTATTATTATTGTTGTTGTTATATTTATCATCATTGTTATAAATTTGAGGGAAAACTTGATTTTGCTTGTTTGTGTTTAATGATCTTTTCACTTTACGTTGAGTTTGGTTTCTTTACTATATATATTTATCCATATATTTATCATTATACTGTTATATTGTTTATCACTATTTTCTTGTATATTCTATTATTGTGATTATTGCTCTTGTTATTATTATTATGATTATTATTATGTCACTTACACATACGCCGAACACGTTTATTATGGGGTTTATTGGCGGTAACTATAACTACTATTTGTTATCTTCTATATTATTTCAATCATCCATATTCAGACTCAACAATGACTCGTGTCAAGGGTTATATCACCGACAAACATCGCACAATCAAGTGACTTCCCTGAACTGCATTCAATTTGATTAGAACAAAAAAAAAAAAAAAGAAACGAAACGAACAAACTTCAGCTACTAAGGAAAAAACAAAAAATTTTTTTATACAGGATAATTTTGTTTCGTCAGCTAGCATTTCATTTATGAATTTTGTTTGCTGCATCCTTTCCTTCCAACTGAACCCCCACGCCCTGTCACTTCGTCATATCGTCTTCATGTCGTCATTCTCGTCATTCTCGTCATATTGAACTTGTCTAATTTTATACTCGTTCATGCACATATATATATATATAAATCGCCATGATAACCTCATTCTCTCTCCATCTCTCTGCTCTATTTATATATTTACGGTGTCGATTAGTCGTGTCGAGAGAAAATTAAGTCGCTACAAACGAAGATAACCGCGCGAACCGAGCGAACGAAACTCCTGGTGCAACGCGGATCACCCGATGTCGAACCGTTAGAAGCGTAGATCGGTGTCTCGTGTCAACGTGGAACGATTCAACGAATTATATAATTTTATTTCTAATTTTATCGAAACGCGATTTACTTAATTATATTTTTTTCAATCAAGATCTTTCGAGTTTCTTTCTATATTTCTTTCTCTTTCTTCTTGTTCTTGTTCTTCTTCTTGTTCTTCTTCTTGTTCTTCTTCTTCTTCTTCTTCTTGTTGTAAAATCTCGTTATATTGTATCAGACGGCATAAAAATCGTGTCGTGTATAAAAAAAACTGTTATATGAATGAGTGGGATAGTTTATAATCGCAAGATACGCAGCCTTCGTATTTCGTACCTTTATAGAATATGCAATTTATTAGGATTTCTCGATTTCTCGATTTAATTACCGATTCAACGTGTATCAAATCCATTTTGTGAATCATGTGCCTTAGTATGTTTTGTAATTTTTATGACAATGCTTAAGTCGTAACGATATGTTATATAATGTATTGAAAACGTAAAATGCAATAAATGATTTTAAGAAAATTAAAAAAAAAAAAGAAAGAAAAAACAAATTTAGTACAAAATGCAAAATTCATATCACTCTGGTATATAAATATCAATTGACAATACCATATTCTTTGGCTGTTGCAATGGTAACAGGCCTTGCAGACACAGATGGACGGTTGGAGGCAACGCTCGAGAAATCTGGTGGATCAGATTCATGCAGTGGACCCTTACTTTATTCTCGGGGGTGATGCAAACCCCCGCCAACCCGGGCTCGTATCTTACGCAGATATCGCTGCGGGCCGCATAAGTCCAAATTCTAGGGGTGGTAGCCCTCAGAGGGCCCAACGCGATGAGCCTCCTCCCCAGGTTCTCGTGCACGTACTACATCCCGCACCAACTAGGGAAACGATTGTAGAAACTGTTAGTATCTCGGAGGCACCAGTAGCCATTCATCCCGTTCAGTATCAGCAACAATCCCAACCACCTCAAGTTGAACAAGTATCGACACAGCAGGTGATAACCGTTGAGCATAAACGAGAGAAACAAACTCGAACGACTTCCGCGGGTAAGAGTAACGTACCAGAGAAATCGACTGGAAATACGTCTACCCAAAAAACCGTTGAACGTCCTCCGAGACGTGGACGTTCTCCAACACGAAAAGAAACTTACAAACGAAAAGATAAGGATGTCAGAGAGATACAAGATACGAAAGTTGTCAAAGAGATCAAAGAGATCAAAGAAGTACCATCCATACAAGTGGAACGTGATCACGTTCAGAATGTTCGCGAAATATCGCAAGAACCGCAAATTCGACCTTCGTTTAGTCTCGCACCACGTGAAATCAGAGGACGTTCCCCAAGTCCGATGTGGATCCCAGGTTCAACATCTTACGCAGATATACTCAGAGGTAGAATGCAGGCAGCACTTCGTGCCGCGTCGGAACCGGCTAGTGATTCTCGCGATATGGTACAACTTTTAAAAGAAACCCGTCAGCACGGTCCTCGAGAAGACACCGTATCTGATTCTTTGAATCAGACGTCCCAAATTGTTTTCGGTACCGTTACTATCCAAAAAACTTCGGCTCAAAGAAATCATCCGGAAGATGAAGTACGATCACCAATCGAAAGTCAGAACCTTACCGTGGAGCCTGAAGTATCAAACGTCGTCATAGATCCGTATCAAGGTGTCAGTCAGTTAGATACGTCAAAGAATGCTGAGGATTTGAACAGAGAACCGATAGCTACGCATTACACAAAAGAGACGATAAATTGGTCCGATGAACCGGTGGAAAGTTATAACGTAATCGAGAATGAGCATTCCGAAAATGTTAACAGTCCACCCACAGAAAGGGACAGTTACATTGTTCCAATACCTCCTACCCGACCTATTTCTAAACTTTTTGGTTTCATTAATCCACAACTTGGTGATTATCAGCTACAGTATAACTCTTACGCACCGGGCCAACAGGTGCAAATTCCTTTGGATACGAGTTCGTTGGACCCTTACAAAAGACACGATAATTATGATCATCTTAGAGGTTTCATAATGACAAAGGAACACTTGCCAAGATACTCGTCAGAATTCTTGTCAGCAGTAATTGACCCGACACTTGTACAGCTCGATATTCACGGTAATACTATGGTTAGTCATACCGAAGTCGTGCAACATGAGCCGAAAGATTTACCTGTAATTCAAAACGTTACCCCGATCAACGTTCCTGAATTACCTGTATCTACGGAACAAATTACTGAACACGTCGAGCACGGGGAACAAACTATTGTGCAAACTACTTCGGTTCTGTCTTCTAGTGCAGAGAACTTACGAAACGAAGAAGATGTTCTTTTGCCTGCTCCTGAACCTCTTGATTCATCGTTTTTTTACGCTCAAATCGCGCACGGAAAACAAACTATTGTGCAAACTACTTCGGTTCTGTCTTCTACTGAGATGAGCTTACGAAACGAAGAAGAAGAAATTTCTTTACCTGCTTCTAAACCTCGTGGTTCATCGTTTTCTTACGCTCAAATATTGTCGCAAGGACTTAGTCCTAAGGCCACGACCCCTCCACGAGAAAAAAGTGGCAGTGAACAGCAGCTACGTCGATCATCATCTCCGAAAGAACCTTCGCCTCCGCAAAATGTGAAACCTCCGCATGCACATGATTCGGAAAAGTCTGAGTACACACAAGCGACTAAAGATAATGATTGGGACGTTATGAAGAAGAAGGATTTGAAGAAAAAACAATACCAAGAAGACAGACCCAAACGCGAGGAGGAGAGGAAAGGATGGAAGTTGAATCGACGATCTGACAGAAATACTCCTCCTAAACAATCAACTGAAACTACAACATCCGTTACTGTGATGAAGGAGCTTACTGAGCTTAAGAAAAATGTTGACAATATTCAAAAACAAAGTGGGAGCGTCGCTGTCGAGGAAAATATCAATGATGTGCAGCAAGGAAAGAAGCGCAAGCCGAAGAAAAAGAAGGTAGAAAAGTCTCAGGACGACGAAATCGAAAAAGCTCTAAAAGAAATCGAAGATATGGATAAACCCAAGCCGAAATCTACGAAAGAGAAATCTAAACGATCGAATAAACCTAAAGAAAATATCATCATATCTAAAGAGGCTAAGATTGATAGTGATCCGGCAATAAAAAACATTGACAAGCCTGCGAAGCCAGAAAAAGTCAAGGATGTAAAGAAGCCTCTGCATGATAATGAGCCCAAGGAAAAGGCAAGACCCAAAACCGAACAGAAGCCCAAAGAACAAGCTGCAATCAAACCTGAGTCTCAGCTTTCAGAAAAAATAGATACACAAATTACGGCTGACAATAAGGATAAGAAGGGTGGAAAATCTAAGTCGAATAAGGATTCAGCAAAGCGCAAAGATGCTGTGTCCATAGATAAAGTCAAGTCCAATAAAGACATTATTATACAAGAACTAGCCACGTCCAAAGAAGAGAAATCGGTAGACGAAAAAATTTCGAACGATGATGCCAAGCCGACTGACAAGAAGAGAAGTAAGAATGAAGCCAATGTTGAAGAAAAAATAACTACGAAGAGTGAAAGTAAGTCAGAGAAACAAATTTCTAATAAGGAAAAGATCAAGTCAAAGGAACCGATAGTACCTACCATTGACGATGCATCGACAGATCGAGCACCATCTAAGGATAAGACGAAAGCTGAGAAACAAGCTACTCCCCCGAAGGAGACTAAGACTGTGGAACAAGTATCAACGAATGTGAAAACCTCTACTACTACACAGCCCCCGAAAAAAGACGAATCCAAACCGAAGGATCAGATGTCTTCTAAGACCAAGAATAAGCCTGAGAAACAAGACACACCTAGAAAAGCAGTTAAACTTGAAGAGAAGAAGATATCTTCTGAAGCCAAAGTTATTCCGAAAGATACAGTTCCCAGCAAAGCTCAGACAAAATCGAAAGAGCAAACCTCAAATAAAAATAAATCAAAATCTGAGAAACAAGTCATTCCTGTCGAAGAAGCTAAGCCTTCCGGAGAAAAAACTCTTCAAGCTGTAGTTGCTGTAAAACAAGAAATTCCAATCAATGATGAGGTCAAATCCGAACGATCAGAAATTGCTATTTCGAGAGAATCGAAGCCCGATGAACAGAAAAAACCTGAGGTTCAAGTTACTTCCAAGGAACAGGTCCAATCCAAGACTAAGAAGTCCCAGAAGCCTTCGAAGAAAAATGCTAAACCCGAAAGCCAGGCGTTGGCAAAGGCTGACGTTCCTTCAAAAGAAGCAGCTGAGACGAAAGAAGCAAACAAATCATCTCCCGTAATCGAGGCAACTACCCAGTCACAAGTTATCACGAAAACCGAGGTCAAATCCGTCGAAAAAATAGTATCCGAAACTAAATCTCAGCCCGAAAAACCAACTCCCACTAAAAGCAAAACCAAGTCTGAGAAGCAAAGTATTTCTACTCCGGAAAAACCTTTAGAACAAGCACCAGCCAAGGTTAAAGCTCCTCCTAAGGATGAAGTTGAACCGAAGAAGGAAGTGCTACCTAAGGAACAACCTGCTCCGAAGGAGCAGAAAAAGCTACCTGAAAAACAAAAATCCGAAGAGAAAGTGGCTTCTGCCGAAAAAATCACTACTACAATTGAAGTGCAAGAAACTTCAAGAACCACTGTTGTTTCTAAGGAATCTTCTACGGATAAGTGCGAACTGAAGACACAAATTATTCCTCGGAAGGACAGTAAGCTTGAGGAACAAACAACTCCGAAAGACAAAATTACTCCAAAAGAAGGAAGCAAGAGCACGATACAAACCGTTGTCACTCCTCAGCGAACTCCTAAAGAACAAGAACCTCCTAAGACGGAAGTTGTGGTCAAGGAAAAAATTCCCTCTGCAAGTGAAGCTGTACTAGATGACCAAAAGGTCCTGAAGAAGGATGTTAAGCCTAAGAAACAAGCTACTCAGAGAGAGGCCAAACCTGCAGAAGTAACATCTCCTCAAATTCAAAGTACTCTGAAGATTCAAACTGATTCGAAGAGTGAAGTCGAGGTTCAGAAGCAAACGACTCCAAAAGACAAGACTAAACTAGGAAAGGAAATTGTTTCAGAGACAAAAGGTAAACCAAAGGAACCATCAACCCCCGCAGTTGCAGCTATTCCAAAAGAAGAGCCTTCTGTTATAGAAAAAACTGTGCCAGAGAAGCAAGTCGTTCTTCAAAAAGATGTCAAGTCTAAAGAACAAATTCCTGCCGTAGCCAAACCTATTCAAAAAGAACAAATCATCATAAAAGACGATGCTACTACACCGACAGAAATTATCAGCATATCTCAGTCTACAATTGAAGTAGTAAAGTCGACAACGTCTTCTGCTGTTGCTGAGAAAAAAGACGAACCTCCCAAGCAAGCCTCTCCGAAATCGAAAGATTCTCCAAAACAGTCAAAGGGCGCGAGCAATAAGACAAAACCTGAGGAAAAATCCGCTGCAGTTGACAAGAAAACTGAAACTCAAATTGTCTCGCAGAAAGAAATTATTTCAACAAAACCAACGTCTTCCAAAATTGAAGAAATTAATCCGGCTCAAATCGATTCTAAGGCAGAACCCAAGCCTGTCACTGCGATTCCGTTGAAGGACGAGCCCAAACCTGAAAAAGAAAATGTTCTTACTGAAGAAGCTAAGCCTGTACCAGAAGAAACTCACAAAATTAAAGATCTGACTATTAGCCGAACTAACTTGACGACAGACGAAAAGATCGAACAAACGACTTGCAAAATCGAAATTATTCCGAAGAAAGAAACCATCACAAAAACCGTAGTTCAATCCATAACTGTTACTGATATTCCACTTAAGTCAGAAGGGCAAAAGGTTTCTGCCACTGGAGCAAAATCTGCAAAGGAAATAGTTTCGCCTGGTCAACAACAACCGACTTCCAAGACAGAAGAGAAGCCTGTGGAACATGTTTCTTCGAAGATTGAAGCTGCTCCCAAGTGTAAAATTGATTCAAAGGATAAATCGAAAACTAAGGATCAAAAACCTCCCAAGGAACAGCGTAAACCTGAAAAGGAGCCTGCTTCATCGAAAGGAGATCAACATCTGGAGCTGGCATCAACAGGGATCGAAGTTACTACCACGAAAGACACGGTTATTAACAAACAAACAGTTGAGACTACGACAAAAATTTTATCCGATAAGGACATTAAATCCGGAAAACAAGTTGTTGTTTCTGAAAAGGAAAAATCTGAACCGAAAATATCTCCTAGCGTCGCCGCTCCTTCTAAGGAACAAACTCCTGAGAACAAACCGAAGCTAGAAAAGCAAAGTACTCCCAAGATCAAGGAAATAAAGACTACGAAGACGGAAATCCCATCCAAAGAAAACGTCGCTCAAAAAGCAGAGGTTGTACCCGAAAAGCCAATTGCCTCTCCACCAAGCTCCGTGATAGAAGTTTCTAAAACTGTCATAAAGATCGAATCCAAGCCTGAGGTTCAAGTTTCTACGGACATTAAACTCGAACCAGCGAAAGAGGAACTTATCAAGAATGAACAAACTTCTAACAAATCAGTTGTCACCAAGGATCATGATAAGATCCGGAAACTTGAAAAGGGAAGTGTTGCGAAAATTGACACTAAGCTTGATGAGTCAAAATCGCTCAAGACTCAAGTCGGCCATGAAGATCGAGCTATTCCTAAAGATGAGGTGAAGGCTAAAGAGCAGACATCAATTAAGAACAAACCCAAGTCTAAGAAACAACAAAAATCTCCAACGGAAGTGAAAATTGATGAACAAAAAATCGTTACGATTGAGAAAACTTCTGAGCAAACAAGTTCAACTAAACTTGACGCTAAGCCAGAAGAACCAAAATCTCCCAAGATCGATGAAAAGTCTGAGAAGCAAGTTGATAAGAAAGATCGGAAGGAGGTAAAGGGCGAAATTTGTACCAAACCCGAAGCGAAGCCAGCCGAGAAAATAACTGTGAAGGATAAAACTGAACCACCAAAAAGTATCAGCACGGATGAGTCCAAGTCCAATAAGAAAATAATTTCCAAGGAAGTTCCGTCAAAGCAAACAACTCCAAGTACCGTAGATAAATCTGAGGTACAGCATACCGTCAAAATCGAAGTTACGACAACCTCAGAAGTCAAATCGGCGAAAAAACACATTTCTGATGAAAAGAAAACTAAACCCGAAGAACCGAAGGATGACTTTAGCAAACAAACGACTAAAAGTGGAGAACCTTCACCGATTATAGAAGTTGCGTCCAAAAATGTTGAGACCGATAGCAATGCAACAAAGAAGCCAGTTGATCTCGGAGACAAATCTAAATCATTGGAAAAAGTTACAGTCAAATCTGAAACTCACGGTAAATCTGAAGTCGTTGTTTCTACCTCTACGAAAGAGCAGGTGAATGTTAGAATAACATCTGACAGTAACGTTTCGCCGCTGAAGGAGAAGACTGAACAGCAGAGCAAAATTACGGAAAAGGCTACAGAGAAAAAGGATGTTGGTGCTAAAACAGAGACGAAGGTGATCGAGAAAGTTAAACCTGTCGAGAAATCAGAACTTCAAGAACCATCAAAAACAGAAATTTTAGTTACGAAAGCTGAACAAAAGACAGAAAAGAAACCCAAAACTAAGGAACAACGTAAGCCAAAGGCAGAGAAATTAGTTAAACCTTCGGAGGAGGCTAAAATCACGGAACCAGCTAGGCCTGCTAGCGATGCTGCGTCGATACAGAAGGATGAAGCTGATTCTAAGAGTGTGGTTTCTCACTCTACGACCAGTACGATGCAAATCATTGAAGGGGGTCCTAGAGAGAAAACTCATACAGGAAAAGCTCTCATAATAGAAAAAACAGTAACCACCGTAACAACCACAACTGCTGGAAAGGAGGAGATAAAACCTCCTGCTGTTAAATCTGTGAAGTCTGTTGAAATTTTAGAAAATGTCCCACTTCCGGTGACCGTAGGCACGAAAGAAACGGAATTGATATCTTTACGACCGGAAAACGTAGAGGCTACTCTAACAACTACCTATGCTAGGGTTGCGGATGTCGATTCTGCGCCGGTAGATCAAGTAGTTCAGTCGATAGGTGAAGTTGCTACGGATTCAAATTTACGTGTCCAAAGTCTTGCCGCGTATTCCACAGATGTTGAATTGCAGGGAGACGAGGCTCCGTTATTTGGTAGTGTTAAGGACAGGAGTAGAAGTTATCACTCAGCTTCAGGTACCGTTCCTCAGGTTTTGGATACTGTAGGTGAATCCAAAAACGTTATTATCGATGACAAAGAATCAAAGCAGCCAGTAGGCGTAGTTTTGACAGAGGAGGATCAGCTATTCATGAAGAGTATCGAGGGAAAACTGAAAAAGAAAACTAAAAAACGACCAGCTCTACCTGAAGAGTTTATCCAAAAAGAATCGCAACAACTCATCAAAGAAAGTAGCTCTTCGAGTGATGATGCCAGGGCAAAATCTGTTGAAAAAATTGATTCTAAACCAGCTGAACTTCATACGCAACAGCTCGTCAAATCAGACGAAACTGTCAAAATTACCATTGAAACTAGTGGCGTGAACAAGTCACAGGACAAACTTAGCCAACAGGTAGTCAAATCGGTACAACCTCAAGATGAAAAAGCAGTAGAAAAATCAAAACCAACAAAAGTATCGCTAGAGAAAGAACCAGTTGGCCAACGTGTAATTGAAAAGAAACAACCTCAAGAAGAAAAAGCAACAGAAAAATTGAAACCGAAGGAAGTATTGCCAGAAAAAGAAGCAGTTGGCCAACGGGTAATTGAAGAGAAAAAATCTCAACAAGAAAAAGCAACAGAAAAACCAAAACCGAAAGAAGTGTTGCCGGAAAAAGAACGAGTTGATGATTTCGACGCTGCTGAAAATCTGATCCAGAATTCGTTGGAAATAATTAAACCGTATTGGTTGGATTATCACAATTATGCTGAAGCGGAAAAGGAATTCCATCAGCACTATACTGTCGTCGAAACAATTCAGAAACAAGTTTTACCTTCTGCTCCCGAAGGAAGGACTTCTGCAGATATTGAAAAAATTGTGCAGGAATCAAAAATGAGGAATCTCAAGGACGACCCTCTTCCGATTAAACAAGAGTCTGAGTCAGAGCTAAGATTACTGGCCCTTTCGTCCGAGAGGCTTAAATATTCAGGTACGAACTTCTTCGATATCGAATCACAGTGGATCGAAAAACAAACGCAAAAGAAATCATCAGATACTACGAAAGAAGAAGAGAAAACTAGTTGCGATCTTAAGCCAAGAATCGAGGCTCCGATTGATGCCCAAATAGACGTGGAATTGAAGCATGAATCAGTTTCCGAAGTAATTGAATCAGCCCCGATCAGAACTCCGGAAGATATTCAATCAGAAGTTGTGAAGCAAAAGAAACCCGAGACAGTCGTCGCAGCTTCAATTCCAGAACAGAAAATAATAATTGACAAAAAGTCTACTGATAAAAATGCAGAACGTACAAATTTATCTGGATTAACGATTGTTCAAAAGGTTGAAACGGTTACTGAACAACAATTGATTGAAAGTAAGCAGGTATCAAAGTCTAAAGATGTCAAAGCAGAAAAGGTCCAAGTGAAAGAAAAAACAGAAGAGACCACCAAATCAACGCCGGAAGCAAAACCTGTAGAGCAGATGCGAACTCAGTCAAAATCAAAGGCAACAGAAAAGAACATTCCAAAACAAGACGAAAAGAAGGATGCCAAGGATTCAAAGTCTCCAGTTGATTCTACAGTGAAAAAAGTAGCCGATGTCCAGGTTGATCGCAAGCCAGATGCTGCGATAACTAAGGAGGATACTAAATCGAAAAAGGGTGAACAGAAACAGGCGAAATCAACTAAGATTGAAAAAGTTACTGAAATCAAGCAGACCACCACAGAAACAAAGGCAGTGGATAAAATTATTTCGAAAGACGAAGTCAAACAGAATATAACAAAAGATACTAAAGAGACGCTGAAAACAGACAAATCCCCGGTCGTACAGGAACCTAAAACTGTCGATCAAGAACAAAAATCGACAGTGGAGATTAAAAGTGATGAAAAAATAGACGCAGATCACAAGGGCAAGAAAAAGCCGGAAGATAAGAAGCAGCCTGCTTCTAAACCGGACGTCAAATCGAAAGAACAACCGGCCAGTAAAGATAAAACAATGCCTACTACAATGTCAGTGAAAAAAGAGGAAGTTGCGGTGAAATCGGAAACCGTGATTATTAAGCCACTCGAAGCCAAGGACAAATCTGAAAGTCAATTGAAATCTGATAGAGAAAATCCGCCACAAGAACTGCCCAAGGAGTCTAGTTCCAAAGAACGAGATGTTAAGCCTCAGAAGAAAACTAAGGAATCGAAAAAGACAGACGGCTCGAAGCCAGTAGATATCTCCAAAGAACTGTACAAACCTGAAGATAAAATTCCACCGAAGGCACAAACGGATACAGCAGCAGCTATCAAAGTGGGTACAGAACACGTCATCAAAACCATTTCTATTGTCCAATCCACAGTGAAAGAGGACGTCAAACCCGAAGCTACTGTCACCAAAGAGCAGGACAAACAAAAAATAGAAATACATGCCGAGGCTAAGCCTGAAGCATCGAGTCAAGTAAAATCTGAAGAAAAACCTAAGCCTGTTCACCTTGTGTCAGATGATTCGTGGATGGATCTTCTGGATGAAGATATGGCAATCGAAGATGATGGTTTCGATGATTTGGAGGATTCTAAACCCAAGATTGTCGAGAAAACTAAAACGAAGAAAGAAATTATCGAACAACGCATGAGTTCAAAGCAACTGCCCCGTGCAGAAGATAAAATCAAAGAAACAACAGCGAAAGTGAAAATACCTGATCAGTCTAAGCCCAAGGAAGTTGATGGACCGAAAGTCACGATATCCAAAGATCAAATTGAGAAAGAAACAATAATTCAGAGTGATTTGACAGTTCAAACTATCGTGCAGAGCAAATCAATCGAAATACCAAAACCTGTTCATTTGGTATCTGACGATTCATGGATGGATATTTTGGACGAGGATATGGTTATTGACGACGATGGATTTGACGATATTCAAGTACCAGAACAAAAGGTGGAACCAAAACCAACCGCCAAACCTACGTCCTCAAAGCAGACGAAGCCCAAGGATGATAAGAAATCTGCCACGGTCGAAAAGTCTGTTGAGCAAAGTAAGCCAATTACGCAAGGAGTTCCAGCAACCGTTGAAAAATTGGCAGTTGAGAATGTACCCAAGGAGCAAGAGAAATCGGTCAAATTGCCAGAACCTAAACAAGAAGCGGAGCTTGATTCTAAGACTGATGTTACCGCTAAGGAAACTACCAAGCGGAAGAAGGAAACTAAATCTAAGCCTGTGGCATCAGTCCCTAAAGATGCAGGTACTATCAAAGAAAAATCTACAACCCAAGAGGACCGAGCATCCTCAATTCCAAAAATCGAAGATACAGTCTCACACGATGCGAAAGATGAACCTACCAAGTTCGATAATCGGCTAAATCCAAACGCTAAGTCATGGGCATCTGTCGTTGGAAAGAAGAATGTAATGGATGGGCCTAAGTCTGATACAGATGTATTGCAAAAGATAGAGACTACCGAACAATCGCTAGATATTTCGGAACCGACACCAAAACCTCCAGCCCCGGAGTCTCAGACGTCCGAATTGCAAAAAGCAATAATTCAAGCAGAAGTAACACAGCCTTCATCCGAGCCTCAGAAACCAAAGGTTCAAGAGCCACCAGCGCCGGTGAAATCTGCTAAGAAAAGCAAGAAAAAGAATAAGAATGTCGAAGTGAAACAATTAGCTGAACCACACGATGAACCTGCAGTATCAATCGAATCGTCTAGTGTCAATGTTTCGGTTGTCGATTCGTCCGTTTCTGCAACAGATACCGTCGCGAAGGACGCTAATGGTAAATCATGGGCTTCTATCGTGGCAAGTTCGGCAAAAATTCCTCCACAATCACAGGGTGATGAGACGGTTGTACTCACGTCACAGATAATCACCACAGTTTCGGATATTGTTGTTGATAGTAAGGCTGAAATATCTACAGAAGATTCTAGCCAATCACTGATAGAAAAACCAACGGAAGTGACAGTACAGCAAAATAAATCACCGACACATGCACGCCCACGAAAAGATAAGCCTCATGGTAGAGATAAACTTAGCGTAGAAGTTACGAATGAGCCAACCTTACGCGATACCGAAGCTTTAGGGGAAAATAAAGATCCAAACGTATTGGCTCTGATAGTTTCCGATCAAGAGCACGAGCCTGAAGACCGTGAGATTAGCCCGCATAGTAAACAGGAATCGCCCCTTTGGGCCGATGAGATTGAAGATTTTAACGTCCCAGCTGCACCGCAAGAAATGACTGGCTTAGATAATTCTGGAAAAATTGATTCTAAGTCTTGGGCTGCGGTAGTTGGCACGAAAACTACCGAAACATCAACTTTTGTTGAGCAGATTGTAACAACCCGGGAACACAGTCCGGTCCACAGTTCTGTTGCACCGCATATACAAATTCTCGTAGAGGAGGTCCCCGAAATTGAACCAATTGAGAATTTGGTTCAGATCGACGATCAGGGATTCATGGAGTTTTTGAATCGGAAAGAACTGCGATCAAGAAGGTCTAGATCGCGGTCTAGGAGCGCTAAACGAGGCGGGAATGTTCCTTTGCAAGCCCATGAGATAGCTGATCAAGATTTTGACAGAAAAGACGACGCTGATGTTACGTCTCAGGATAGAAGTGACGTGAAGGGCGACGAAAAACAAGAAATTTCTACTAAAAAAGAGGAAAAAACTCAGCCAGGTCGTAAAAGAGATACTAAAGCTAAAGAACAGACGAAGACGAAGCAAACAAGTCAGAGAGAAGAACCGGCTAAACAACAACGCGAAAGCAGATCGAAGACTCAAGAGGATCCAGACAAAGGAAACTCCGAAAAAGAAGCTAAGGGTAAAGGTCAGCCGAAAGGAAAGGGCAAAGGCAAACCAAAAGAACAAACTGCAATTGGTGATCAAGAAAAGCCTATAGAAGGACAAAAATCAACTGACCAAACCAAAGCAGAGAAACTCACGGATATACACGATGCCACTAAACCAGCAAGTGAGATTCAACCCAAGGTCGACGTGCCGAAGGATAAGACAAAACCAAAAGATAAACCAAAAGCAAAGGAATCCACTGAGGTCCAGGAAATCGCCAAGCCAGTCACCGATATCAAAATACAAGAGACTCCAGCTAAGGGAGAAGAACCAAAAGACAAATCGAAGATGAAAGAACAGAAGACTTTGGGAGAGGCGAAGTCCAAGAAATCGAAAAAATCGAATGACCAACATAAATTGAAGGACCAGCCCGAGGTGAAAGACTCTACAGTATCAGCAGTCGATTCTAAATCGCAAGGACCTGCTCAGGTTTTGAAAACTGAGAAACCAAAGGCAGAGGCTGAGAGCAAAGATGGAAAGATCTTAGAAGATAAAAAATCAAAGAAGTTACCCAAATCAAGCGATGAAGATAAATCAACTAATCAGATTGAGCCGAAGTGTGCAGCTAAGCCAACTGCTGAGCCTAAATTGTTGGAGCCTTCCGTCTCCACTAAGGCGGAAAAAGTCGAAGAGACGTCAAAGCCAAGCAAACAAAAGGTGTCAGAAGATCAAAAGGCTAAGAAAACAACGAAACCAAAGGTCGAAGAAAAAGTAACGGAGAAACCTGAAACGAAAGACACGGTAGAGTCCAAATTGCAAACTACTGTTGTAGTTAAAAAATCAGAGGAAGTGACTGTTACGACGGGGCAGAAGGAAAAAGAAGTTGTACCGGTCAAATCTGTCGAAATAATAGAACAGCAAATATCTAAGGGTAAAACGGAGCCAAAAGCAAAATCTACGCCGGTTACTGAAACTCTTCCGAAACTTGACGAATCTAAAGAAAAGGTTCAGCCAGCGAAAGATGTAGCTTTGAAAGAAATGGAATCAAAGACGAAGATCACAATAATTGAACAACAAAAGTCAACAGCGCAGATTGGAGAAAAGGATAAACCCAAAACACCGGTCGAACCACAACAGCAAGATACGCAATTGCCCGTGAAAATAGAGCAGGAAATTAAAGCAAAGGATTCGAAAGTACCTGAAAAAGCGAAATCGAAAAAATCTGCCAAGCTGAACGAGCCGCAAAAAATAAAAGAGCAAACGGAGAAGAAAGATGACGTTCGACCGAAAATTGAATCGAAACCGATAACGCCTTCACCAGCTCCAGTTGAAGAGCCTAAATCATCAGCTAAAGTTGTGGAAACGAAAGAAAAAGTTGAGGTGAAAGTAGAAACGGTCGTAGAAAAAATGAAATCGAAGAAATCTCCGAAATCGAGTGATCAAGAAAAACCAAAAGAAAAACCGGAAGAAAAAGATAAACCAAAATCGACTATCGTATCCCAAGCAATTCCGACTCCTGCCGAAGAACCAAAAGACAAGCCTGAGGTGAAAGAGCAACAAACTTCGAAAGCTGAGAAAGTGTCAAAGACAAGTACTGGTGAAAAGACGCAAGTCGACTTGAAACTGCAGGCACCCGAATCACCTGTGACAATTGAGGATCCAAAGAAGACCAAGCAGGAAAGTAAATTGGATGAAGCAAAACCGAAAGTAGAAGCAACTTTAGAAGCAGAAAAAGCAGCCACTAAAGTAGAGAAAACAAAAGACACAAGTCAGTCAAAGTCTAAAAAAGAAACTGACGCTGTCAAACCGGTAGATATTTCTAAAGATAAAAAAGAGAAAAAGAAACAAGTTGAAATTGCTGAAAAGAAGAAAAGCGAAGATCTAGTTTCAGCTAAGAAAATCGATGAACCCAAAGGGCAACCGAAGTCGAAGGAGGAGTTGAAATCACCGGAAACAACTCGGCCGAAAGAAGACAAAAAACCTGAAACCGAGACTAAATTGAAAGCAGAACCTGCAGAGGCACCGAAAGATATCAAGGGACAGACTCAACCGGAAAAAGACAGTAAAGCTCCTGTGAAAAAATTACCGGCTGTATCCAAACCAAAGGATACAACGAAAGTTCAGACGGAAATCAAGCCTGAAGCCACGGTGGAGAAGGTGGTCGAAGTAAATGTCAAAAAAGAGCAACAGACAATAATTGAATTGAAGAAAGATGGCAAGTCGAAAGATGAACCAGTTATTCAAAAAGATCAACCTGTATCTGATAAAAAATCTGTGGCATTAGATTCTGGCGTGTCTAAGCAACAGAAGGATATCAAAGATCAGCCAAAGCCCGTTGGCCGAAAGCAAACTGAAATCGAAGTTAAAATCGATACTGTCATTACGAAGGATAAGCCTAAAGAAGAAATTGCGAAGAACGTTGTGGCTGTAACTGAAGATCGATCAATACTGAAGGAGAAAGTTGATTCAACACCTGTTCAAAGTTTGGACAATGATAAATCTCTGTCGAAAAAAGAGCCTGAGCTCAAAACGGCAACCGTAGTCAAAGACATTGCAAAGACAAGTGTGAATAAGAAGATTGATGAGAAAATAGAAAACGTAAAAGAAGTTTCAAAACCCATTGCGCCTGAGGTTAAAAAAGAGAAAGTAACACAAGTTGTGGAGCCCAAAAATCTCCAGCAACCTGAATCTCAAACCAAGTCAAAAG
This sequence comes from Macrophya alboannulata, assembly GCA_949628255.1. Taxonomy (NCBI): domain Eukaryota; kingdom Metazoa; phylum Arthropoda; class Insecta; order Hymenoptera; family Tenthredinidae; genus Macrophya; species Macrophya alboannulata. The sequence continues at coordinate 6,629,057 of OX451206.1, forward strand.
AATTACCAAAATCTACCAAATCAACTGACGAAATAGACAAACCTGGGACGGAAGTTTCTTCTGTAATTATCACGGAGGTTAAATTTGAGCAAAAACCATTGAAAGAAGTGAAAGAAAAGTTGGTGATTGAAAAAGACATTAACGAGGAGATCGTAGTGTCAGCTGAAGATTCGAAGATACAAAAGCAGCGTCCTGAGCCCGAAGTAGCTACAAAACCGAAAGTACAATTTTATATCGACGACGAAGTCCTTGATCTGAGTAAAAACGAAGATAAACTCGTCATTGCGAGAGAAGAATCAGGCCCAGCGGCACTGTCAAGGTTCATACCTTTAGACAGCGGTTTCTGGTTCGAAAAGTGGAATTACCATGAGGCAGAAAGACTTCTGTTCGAAAGTCTGGCGACCGTCGATCCACCAGAAACCGAGAACGAGAACGAGCCCAGCGATAAGGGTCCACATGACAAAGATGACGACAAAGACGATAATTCGCGTGGTAACGGTCCGAAAGGTCCCTCCGATGACAAAAATTCGCAAACATCCGCGGGCGCACCCCACACAGAACGCTTAGTCGCGGATCTTCCGGGTGGGATCGGTAGTTGGACTGATTATAGCACTTATTTAGCTACCGAACCGTTAGACAATCAGGAAGAACAAACTCCGGACCATACGTCAGAGTTAGTTCGTAGAATGGCAGAAGAGATTATTACCGATTTAGATGTTCCCGATATTCCTATCTCAGGAACCTTGACCTCGTCTTCTATCCTTTCCCAAGCCATACCGCCACCCTCTTCATCTTTAGGTAGACAGACACGAACGTCCATGCAGCACTGGAGTTCACTCCGGGAGGTGGAGAGAGATACCATGGCAACGGCCGTGACCGGGGCCGAAAGAACCCGCAGGCTCAAGGTGCGACAAAGTCTGCCATTGATCAATTTTTTCAATTTTTTTATTTTTCAATTTTTTTGTTTCCTTCTTTTTATGTTGAAAGAAATGTTTTACAAGAATTTTTGTACGTTAAAACATTACTATTGTTTTCGCTGAGATTTTTTTTCTTGTCGACATTGATGTATTGTGCAATAGGTGTTCGCTTACGGCTCGCCCTCAACCCGCATGACATATAATATCGAATATCGTTTAATCTCCATCTCGCTTGCGTAGCTTTAATCATCCAACGATTTTGTACATAAATCCTCGTTGCTCAGGAATCCATATCATCGTTATCGTTATCGTTATCGTTATCGTTATCGTTACGGTTGTATATCATCTTTGGATGGAGCTGAAACCGAAATTAATTCATCGGCCAGATCTTAGCTGAGACGACAATAAGCGGCGATGTTTCAGCTCGATTCATTAGATAATCGTTGTTTTTAACTCAGTAATTGTGTTTATTTAATTGACAGGTTTGCTGATTTCCTTCAAGCTAATATATTAATTCATCGTTGGAGTAAGATTGGAGCTCGTCGAATGCACGGCATGAATTAAGTGATTATCCCACGGTCGTAATCAGTCCGCTAATTGTTTATTCATTTTAGGAATCCCTCGTGGAAGATCTTGAATCCCTGAAGTTGGCTGTGAGGCAACTTGAGCTATCGCTAGATTGTTTACCTGGAGACAGTCTGCAGTCTATGCTCTCGGCACTAGTGGTGAGATTTCGAATTCAAAGTCGTTTAACAGATTCTCCGCACTTCAAACTCCTTTTTGTCTCTCTCTCTATCATTTTGTGGCCATCGCGTTACGGAAAAATGAAAACTTTGAAAGAAATGAGCCCTTGAATCCTTCTCAAGACAGATTATCATCACTTTTCAGACGATACTCGCCGATCTACAGGTTTACGACCGACAAGCGATCGGTATTACGACCGAATTAGCCACGATCCCTATAGACCCAGAGACGCAAAATCTATCGTCACTTGTTAACGAGGTTCGCAAGCGTATCGCAAATCTCTCCTCACAAGCTGAACAGGGAACTGTAGCGTTAGAAAACGCGCGAAGTGCCCAAGAACGTCGTCAGCGAGAAGTTCAAGCCTACATGTCGTTCCTTGACGAAACAGAAATATGGATAAACCAAATCGTTATCACTATAAACGAAAAACAGTCTACAACGTCGTGCAAGGTTTGTAGAAGTTTGAAAAATCGGGGATCCGTTTCTTATTTCACATCGTCGATCCTCTGCCTAAGTGCACGGAACTTTGGTACAGATTTAGTAAACGTGGCTGACTTTGACAGGCACTCCTGGACGAGATAGTTGCTCGGGAGAAACGTGTCGCGGAGATGGAATCACTCCCGGAAGTGAGTGTCCTAGCGAAAACCCTGAGGGAAGCCCTGGTGGATGTCGAGACGCGCCTACGACACAAGCAGCAGGTACTCAACGCTAACCAGATCTCGGGGCTTTCGCACTGTTCGCAACACTCCACGCTAAGGTGGCGGGGTTCGCTTTTAGCTGAACTCTCGGGCGTCTTGCTAGCGCAAGGAAGCTTGTAGAGTGTAGTTAATTCTCTCATACGCTCCTCGATCATTTCATGTCTAATTTTTTTTAATCCGGCTTAACAGTCATCCTCGCAATTTATGTCACATGATTCACGCCTGTAGATATGCTACTTGGGTTCAAACCGTTTTTCGAAAAGTGAGACGGTTTACTGGTCGAGGATTTGAAGCAGATCAAACCTCGACTTCATGAGGATATTAATTTCTCTAGTTCTGTTCTTTTCTGCCTTAAATAAAAAACAAAAAAAAATGGCTTACATGCAACGGGAATCTCTCCGGCAACTTTCACGGTGATGGTATCGAACAGCACTTAAACACACAGCACCGCATGGTTTAGGAATATTCTTAATTGCAGGAAAACTTTAATTAAGCCTTCGGTAATCGAAAATACTTTGAATATGTATCCCTATTTGCATCAATCATCAAGCTTTTCAACGGCTGTACGCCTATCCACGTTACGCAGACGATTAAAAGGAGCGTTTTTTTTTTTTTCTTCTTATTTCTTCTTTTTCTTCAGAGTGTAAGGAATATCGTATGGATTTGTGATGCAAATGCTTCTTGAAATCGTCTGCGCGTATTTTATTTTCATTCTCACATATGGTCATTAATATTCATCCCACCTGGTATATATTTATTATTTTATATCTTTGCATATCATTTATCATAGCTTTAATCATACTTACTATATATTTATATATACGTATAGGTATTGTATACTTGTTATTGTATATAAAGATAGATGTAATTTAGGAATTGCATGTACTTAAGGAATGTTAATTACATTACTGTATTTTGACATTATTAAAATTTTCTCATTAATTCCCTATCGTTATTTAATCACTGCTATATATGTATATACTCTGTTGTTACACATACCTATGTTCAATTTTTATACCAATATATTCAAATATTCTATCTTCCTTCGATTAAAATATCAAATAAGAGACCAGATTTATGGGATTTCACGATACGAGCCTGGATAACGTTCGATATGTCAGTCGATTGGGCTTCTTTCTGATTTTAGAAATAAAATTTATCAATTTTTCTGTAAAAGCCTGATGGCAATCGAGATACAGATATTATCTTGCAGTCCTTCTACGACTGTTATCTTTCAATACCTAATCCATGTTTGCAAAAATTTCATTTCTGATCAGATTATACTTTAATTTGATTGCAATGACACTGGTGATCATTTTTAGTGAGGGGCATTTATTACCATTTTATCGAGTCAACAATTTTTTTCAAATACATCATGATTTGCAAGTATAATCAGTTCTAACAAAAAAAAAACAGGTAATTTTAATTCGCCGCGAACGAGTTCGGAATTGCTGAAACAAGATCGACAAGTCCGCGAAATTAGAATTCTCTCTTTTGTTTTTTTGTTTTTAATTTTGGTTAAATAAATCCGGCTCCACACTTGTTCCAATTTCACCATACACTGTGATATCATTTTGTAAAATCACCCGTAGAATAAATTCCATTCGCATATTAATTTCATACATATATTCATGACCTGTGCTTCGCTGCCAAGATTTTATGCGGATTAGCAAACGTGAGTTTCTATATGCCAAGTATAACGTTGCGAAACGATAATCTAATTCGATCAGTGATTTTCGGCAACTAGCGCCATTGAACTTGCACAATACGTGTCTCGTCTGATCGCAATTTACACTTCTGCCAGTCGTTTTGGATGCTAATCCGAATAAAGTCTTGACTAATTACTTGCTTATAGTACATCGCCAAGTATAACTCACTGCTGCTACCTAAGTGTCAGTCTTTATCAGCCTGCAGCAGATGTAGACTCTCTGTTTTTTCATTTTAATCAGCGAATAAATTTTTGCACTCGAGACTTACGACGATAATAATAGTCCGACAAGTAAAAGAATTAAAAAAATAACCGGGGTCGATGGTCGTGAAACAGTTGTACAGCTCTCGCATTTTTTGTTGCAATTATTGTAAACTTTATATCGAGTTTATCTACGCTGTAGATGCTTGTTTTTTTTTTCGTTTTTCTTGTGAATACACAACTGCGGCTGATAAGAATGAAATTACAAGCTTACTGCATTGATAATCGGCAAGTGATTTTCCATATCGTTATCTTTTGGTAAAATTATAGGAAATCGAGGACATGGAAGAAATGGCACAAGCTGAAGACAACGCGTCTGATCGCGGCGAAGATACTCTTAACTCGGCACCTTCCATTCATTCATCTTTAGAGCACGAGCCTCATTCTTTGCCATCGCAAGCTGACGTTTCTCTTCAAACTGGACAGAGTTTATTGCTCGATCCGGTTCCAGTTGAAAAACCAGCACAGCTAACGAAACAGACGTCAACAACAACGAGAACAGATCAGAAACCAGCTCAACTCACGAAACAAACGTCAACAACTCACATACCGGTCTCGACAGCGTCTCAAACTGTACCAACCGAATCGAATATACTAGCGACAAGAGATGCCGAAAGCACGCAGACCCAGGAGACGATTAAAATCGTCAAATCCTCGGACGGGAATCACGACGTGATAGAAATAGCAACGAAGAATGTGCCCTCGAATGCAAACGCGGAATTTATTAGACGCGAACAGTCTGGGTCAATGCCGGACGATATTGTTGTTGACATGAAGTATCAAGATGCACAAAAAACCGAGAGTGCTACTTCTGAGTTGAACATATCACACGCTGCTCCACAAGCTTTTGAAACTTTCCTCACCGAACCTGATGACACGACGACTGAGGTGGTCGTTGATGCTGATGGCACGAAGAGAATCATCGTCAGAAAACTTCGACGTACTTTGGTCACCAGCCAACAAACAACTCAGCAACACTTCACTACATTGTCAACTGCGGTTGATGGTAATCCTCCCGTTACACAAGCCTTTTCCGAAGCCACGATGAGAGGGCAGCAAGTTACCGTCACGCGATCGAAACCTGATGGAACCGTTGAATTATCGACGACACAGTCTTACGGTGGACGCGTTACAACTGGGGCACCAGGAGGCGAAATAAATGTCGAGGAGTTCGAGACAGGACCTCAACATTCACATCAAGTAATTCAGGGAACCATTCAAGACCTTAGTTTGAAGCCAGTGGAAGGTGAATCGTCGACGGTTGAATCTGGAGAATATCAAACCACGACTTCCAGCGTTCACGCTGTTGTCCAGCAAGTAACTCGTCGAGTGATCAGAAGAACTAGACGTATCATTCGAAAAGTGACAATAATTGACGGAAAAGAAACCACGACTGAAGAAGTGATCGAAGAACCGGAGGAAGTGGAAATTGATGAACAAGATATACCGCATATTAGTATCAATGTTACCAGAAATGACAACGAGAGAATCATTGACAATATCGCTTTGGTTGCTGAAAGTGGTGACGGTCTTGAGAAACCTATTCTTGACACACACACCGATGATCAGACTTCTCAAGAACCCCTTCAGGAAGGTACAGTGGTACTCACGCCAGGAAGTCCAATGCAAGGGCCATTTTTCGGTCCATTTGCCAAAGACATGACGCCCAAATCTTCTTTTACAGAGACAACTCGAACTTCTGCTATTACCGAAGCGAAACCAGATGTTCAGCCGAAGAAAGTCGATGAAGTTGTTCCGAAGGAATTGAATAAAGAGAGTGTTGAAAAGAGACCTTCAAGCACAGAAGAAAAGATAGTAGAACACGTTTCGGACGAGTCTTTGAAAGAGGATGAAGAAATTGTGAAATCGAGACCATCTTCCGATGTTAAATCTTTGACGGTTGAATCGGAATGCACAGAAACTCCTGGGGAAAAAATAACTGATACTTCGAAGATTACCGTTGCCGAAAAACATGCAATGGAATATTTACCCCTTGAGGTAATTGACGCAAAAGATCAGTCAGCAGGTCTGAGTCAATTGTTAATCGCCACTGAAAAATGTGAAATTTTGCAGACTCCTATCGACGACGTGTCGATTGGTGATTCGAAAAGTGAACCATCCGTAGCGACTACTATTCCTGAGGATGTTGTCGTAGCTCAAGCAAAGTGTAAGTCCGATGTACAAAGTAAAGGTGACTCACAAATAACCAAACTAGAATCAGGCACGGTAGAAATAGTAGAGCATGCAGGTAGCAGCACCGTAGAAGATTATAATAAACCAAGTATCCCTGTGCCAGAAGAAACGAAACGCGATGAGCCTGTGAGAATTGATACTGAGAAAGAAAAGACACCTGAAAAACAGCCTGATATTAAAACTTTAGATGAACCGAGTCCAAAAACTGAAAAATCAATCGTAGAATCAACCGAAATAATTCACCAAACACCTGAGCCACCGAAAATTCTTGAATCTACGACACCACTAGTATTTCAAAGCCAACCAGTGCAAGATATTCCCAAACTTGTAGCTGACGATCAAAAGAGCAAGGTTCAATCATCTACAGAGGAGAATATTGTTATTTCAGAGCTACCCGATAAAGAAAGAGCAATGTTCACGTACAAAATTGTTACTGAACACAAATCGCAAGCAAACGACGAATTTATAGCACAAGAACGCGCGGACGCATTAAGAGATCCGCAATTGAGTACAGTATCTTGCGGATCCGAGTATAAGCCTGTCGTTGAAAAGGTCGAAATATCTTTATCGGTACAACAGAAAGACGAAGAAGCAGGATCATCCGTATTCGTAAGAACTGAAGCGGAACGTCCTCAAGTAGCTCCGTATCATATCATAAAGGAAGATGTTGACATTAATCTCCCAGCTGAAAGAGAAACAGTTCATGTTATCCACAACAAGATAGTACAAACTAGCATTCTATCAACAGCTGAAAAAGAAACTGAGACTAACTACGAGCCGTCCGAAAAAAGCGATTCCGACGGTACGACGAGTAGAAAAATTAGAAAGAAGAAAAAGCATAAAAATAAACCTGAAACCCCTGAAAAATCCGTTACAGAAGACTCTAGCGCCTCTATTACTACTACGATAGCTGATTCGACGGATATTAACGTGCCGATGACAGATTCTTCGAAACACGAAACTGAAGAACCACAACCAGACTTAAAAGATATCACAGAACCTTCGTCTTTGATTTCAACTTTCCGAGATGATAATTCTGAACGAGATCACGGGTATGAACCTGACGACAAAACTACGGTAGACGAACTTTCTTTAGCTGACGACGAAGAGTGTGGTAAGAGAAAGAGCAAGAAGAAGAAAAAGAAGAAGCAAAAGGTGAAAACTAAACACGAAGACAGTTCGGAAATTCCCAAAACAACCACCGATGAAGCAGACTTTACCGATGAAATTTTACCTGCTGACGGGGAGAGTACTAAGGTGGACAAAAAGGGTAAGAAGCGCAAACAGAAGAAGGAGGATACTCCACTCGTCGAAGATGTGACAGTCGAAACCAAACCAGAGGAATCTGAACCATTGCGAACTGAAATTCAAACGCAAACAATTATTGAAACTTGCGACGTAGGAGCTGGAATCACGTCACCAGAAGTGCCACAAATAATTACAAGCTCAGTTCAAACCTCGCCAGAACCTATAGCTGACAATAAGGAACAAGAAATTCAGACGGAAAAGTCGACGGAAATTAATATCGAGATACAAACCTCTCCCAAACCTGCCGTCGACTCAATTAATCAAACAAGTAAGCCTCAAACACCGGAAATAGAGCACTTGGGTATGCAAACGATTACGCCTATACGAACACCAACGGAAGACGATGAAGTGCAAACTAGTCCTGTGCAGGAGGAGAAACCCAAACTTGATGAAACGTTTGTACAAACAAGTCCTGTTCAACCTGAAAAGACAGTTGTCGAAGAAACTTATGTCCAAACTAGTCCAGTAGAACCTGAAAAACCGCTCGTTGAGGAAACCTATGTTCAAACAAGTCCCTTCGAACCTGAGAAACTTATTCTTGAAGAAACTTTCGTCCAGACAAGTCCTGTTGAATCTGAGAGGCCAGTGATTGAAGAAACACACTCTCAAACAAGCCCTATCGAGCCGGAGAAACCAATAGTCGAAGATCATTTCATGCAAACTAGTCCTGTTCAACCCGATAAGCCAGATGTCGACGAAATTTACGTTCAAACTAGTCCGATCGAACCTGAAAAGCCAGCTGTTGAAGAGACTTTTATGCAAACTAGTCCAGTTCAACCGGATGTGCCAGAAGTTGAAGAGAGAGACATTCAGACGAGTCCTATCGAGTCTGAGAGACGAGAGATCGAGGATGTTTACGTTCAAACTAGTCCTATTGAACCTGCGAAATCCGAGATTGAAGACGTTGAAGTACAGACCACACCGGCCGAAGGAATCGCCATAGAATCTCAGACCTCTCCGATTCCGGCTGAAACCACCACTGAAATAGAAACTCAAACATATTCACCGGAGCCTAAAGCAATACTTGAAGACGCGGTTCAACAAACGACTCCGTTACCAGATGAGACTAAAGTTATTTCACATGAAGCTACCATACAGACGATCACACCAGAGCCTATACCCACAACTGAGATCGATATACAAACGAGTATAATAACCATTCCCGAAATTCCTGTACTGGAAGACTCGACTGTACAGACTGACGTGCCGGAACATACGCAAATCGAAACTTCCGAGACCCAGACAACACCTAAAGAAAGTCCACGATTGGTGGTTACCTCTGATGTTGAAATGCAAACAAAATCTCCAGAACCGACGATCGAAAGTGTTATGCAAACTAGCGCTGTTCAGAGCCCTGAGCCAGTGGATGTCCCTGAATTAACGATTCAAACAAGTGTTCAGAAAATCGTAACAACTGTTGAAGGAGAATCTCAGACTATAGTCCCGGAGAAAGTGGCAGCTGTAGATTCTTCCATACAGACGAAAGAACGCGAACTTGTTCCAACTTCTGAAGAAGGTGCTCAAGCTGTTCCCATCACATCGGAAATTAGCGCTCAAACAATAACACCAGAAATAGTCGTTGAGCCAGAAAAACCAGTGGATTCTACGCCTGAGCCCATCGAGGTAACTCCTAAGGAACAACCATTAGCACCAAAAACTGTTTCCGAAGAGGTAGCACCCATCGTACAACAGCCCGAAGTAGATTCGTTGACGGATACATCGTACGAGATACACGTTCACGCTACCATTGAAATACCGGATAGTATTAGTCAAAGTTTCTTAGACTCTGAGCGTGCCTCAGCTACGGAGACTTCGCAGGACACGAGCATCACTGAAGAGCTTTCAGAGAATGTTACGAGTTTAGAAGACGAGACGACTAGACTGGGAAAGAGACAACGAAGAAAGAGAAAACACAAGGGAAGTGAGGTTCGAGACCCAACTCCATCTAACAAAGAAAAAACTGATCTTGGAACAATATTCGGTCAGCCTGTAACGGCTCAAGAGTCACTCCCGAAACTGTCTTATTCTGATGTGGCTAGGAAGAATTCCGACCAAACGAGATCTACATCGCCTCCAGATTCTTCAGAAGAATCTCTGTTCAAGGAAGAACCGGGCAGCATTGTTGTAGGAAAAGTGTTAACAGATTTGGATATAAGCACGATAAAGGTACAAGGTAAAACCGTTAAAATATCTGAAGATGGCTCGAGAATGATCACCTCAAAAGTTACCATTGCAAATCTCAAGTCATCCGACCCAAATACAACGCGGCTCCAAGTGGTAACAGTTGCTCAAGAACCTACATTACACCATGAACATTATTCCACTGGCAAAGTACCTGAGCATGATCTTAAACCAACCAAATCGAAAGAACCATCTCAAGCCTCGACTGCGATTTCGAGCTACTCCCCAATCAAAGACGCATCTATCAGGCCAACGAAAACTACAGATTCTTCTCAGGCACATATGGACTCTCGTCAACCGGTGAGAGAAGCCATAAGCATCGTCACAGTTCCAGAACCGATGGATACAACAGAGGAACATCTTTCTCCGACAGAATCTGTGCTGGCTAAAAGAACTGAAACTCCATCAAAATCGAAAGTGGAGATGAAATCCTACGCTGAAACACTTTCGGATCGGCAATCTTCTAAAGTTTCTATTCCAACGAGTACCGATTATGAAAAGCGTGATAGTAGTCCAAATTCTAGCTGGGAAGACAGACTTTTAGTGTCGCATAGTCCGGTCAGAAAAACACCTAGCCCTACAACATTGCTTCTTGCAGAAGCTCTGGAATACGGCGTTCCGCAGAATCCGGTTTCACAACGTACAAGGGCTACGAAAGTAATAGCCGACCGTGTCAGAAACTCGCAGACTGCGAAACAGACGAGTCATTTGTCAAATATTTTGTACATAGCAACTCTGGATCAGGTAATTACGAACGAATCGATCGAGGAACTGAGTGGGACTGTACAACGCGGTCTGGGCCAACTTCGAGCTGCTGTCGAGGAAAGTGACACTGTAATAATAAAGCATACGCTGATAACTGTAGTAGAGACAATATCAACATGGCTTGAATCGGTGGAGTATCGCATTTTCTTGAGCCGTGAAACCCCGCATGGACCTTCCCACGACGATCTACGAACGTTTATTGAACTGAAGGAGGAAATTAATCACGTCGAGGAAACTGTACGGGAGTTAGACTCGATTTGGAAGAACGTCGAAGTACAATACGAAGAGGAAGAACGTCACAAAATTATGGACTGCTTGGGTGCTCTCGAGTCCCAAGTTCAAGCCATCGAGAACATCACTGATGATGGAGAAAAGTACGCCACTACAGAGCTTATAAGGTGGGACGAGTTCCTCAACGGTGTGAATAACATTTCAAGATTGGTTGACGAGCAGCGCAAACATTTGGATAGTATAATCGGGAGCGATGCGTCGACGCAAAGGAAACTTCAAGAGCTTGAGGAAATAGACAACACAAATCGCAGCCACATGTGGAAGACTGGAAAATTAGTATCTGCAGCAAAAAGTATCTTGAAGGATTATCCCGGGAAAATAATCCCCGAGGAAGCTTACGCATCGCATGAAATGACGCGAGTTATCGAGTACACAATCTGCATCGAGAGAGACCGCTTACTCCAGCTTCTCTCCCTCGCCGAAGAGTACGAACAAACTTTGCAAGAATTTGCACAGATCACCGAGATCGCCGAAAATTTACTCGAGAGTCCGATATCAGTGGCAAGCTTGGAAGATCTGCAAGAAGAAATGCAGAAGCACAGAAAATTCTTTGTCAATTTGAACCATTGTCGAGCAATTCTTGAATCACTGGAAGGTAATCTAGACAGAGAAACCAGAGCGAAGCATTCCGACCTCCATGAGGAACTTCATCGAAAAGCAACCACACTTCTTGATCAAGCTGCTTCTCGTGCTCAGCAAATGTCCTTGGCGGCTTCTAGATGGATTATCCTGGAGCAGGGAATCAAGGAAGAAAGAGGATGGCTAGGTGTTGCTCATCAACGGGTTCCTGACCTGCAAACTGTCACATCTTCCGACTACGAGCAGTACATTTCTCTTTACCAGGTAAGAATTTATTTCTTCTGTAACGACGTACATGAAATTTAGTCGATAACAATTAATTCTGGGATAACGAGCTCAACTGTAATCTCGATTTCAGTCATTATCATCTGACATCGCGACTCATCACGCCCGATTGATTCAACTTTTGGGAGTAGCACGGAGCCTGGAAGAATTAGTACAGATAGAAGACCCCGAAGATCGATATGGCGAGGCATTGGATGTAATAATCAAGCTCCAGGATGAAGTGGAGTCTTCTTTGAGGAGGCTTTTAGCTTTCAGAGAACGCTGGACCACCCAGGAAGCGTTGGTTGGTAGACTGGAGAGTTGGATGAATACTGCAGAGCGAGATCTAGCCTTCGTCCGGGATCCAGCGGGTGGAAACATGCGACAATTCTGGGTGAGTTTGGTGGATAAAATATTTGAATTATGTGTGAAAGGCACTTCCTCCCAGCTTCAAAATCTCACAATCCCCTTTTAAGCTGCTACGTGAACTAAGAGCTTCTGTACAGATCCAGGTCAAATTCCAAAATAGAGTTGGCCCGTTGCCACAGACGAGTACCCCATCAACTTTGATATTTTTAGAATAAATTTAGCCTTTCGGATAGGTTGCACCAGCGATATATGAACCCAACGTGTTCGGTTATCTTTAAATGCAGAGCTAAGACTTTCTCCACTCGAAATAATTATCCAATCAGAAATAGGGCTGAAAGAAAAAACCCAACGACCCTTCAAGTTAAAAAAAAAAAAACTCGTTTTTTTCACAGGAAATAAAAGCTCAGTACGAAGTTCACAACAATATTCGTAACGAAGCAGACAACAACTTTGAACAAGCGCTCAGAATCGTTCCATTATCGGATGAAATGCTCCAAAGACAATTCCACGGCGAGCTCCAGGACCGTTGGCAAGGTGTCAGTGAGAAGATAAATAAGATCCAAGCATCCGTTGCCGAGAATATAACTTCAGAAGACGTTCCTGTAAACGAGAAGCTAAAACTGTTAGAGCAGGAATTAAACGAGCTCCGTATTACCATCGACGGTTTTCACGGCGTTCTCAAGACCGAAGAAGAGCTTGAATTGTACGTTGAACGTTTGTCAGTTCTCTTCGAAAGAGTAATCGTAATACAGGACGAACTTGGCCGTCTAGGACTACTTCCGGCAGCAGAAAGCGAACGGGTTGGCGTCCTCCTATCATCGGCACGTCGTATCGAAGGACAAATTGGTGAGGAATTAGACGCTGCCCAACTTCTCAGAGAACGATTGCAAGCTCTTCAACGAGGACTCGCCCGAGTTCGAAGATGTCATCAAAGGCAGTCGTCTGTGCTCGATCAATGCGAAGGCTGCGAAACTCAAGGTAGTGAGATAGTGGCGACCTGTGTAGACCGATGTCACGGGGTAGCTGAAGAGTTGACTAATTTATGGCAAGATCTGATGGGTCTGCGGCAACTTCTTCATACTTTGCCAATGAGGACCAGAGTCTCAGTGTCGCCGCTCGGTGTCGAGAGAAGAATTTCAAACCTTCAAGACGTTCACACTGAACTAGAATCTCGATGTGCCAGGCTGCTCAATCTCCTTAGGAATAGATTAGGCCTCTGGCGAAGATTCGAGAGGCAGCTGGAACTGGTACAACAGTCGGTCCAGGAGGCGGACTACATGATGGAATTACTTACTGTACAGGGATCGGTCGATTACGAAAGACTGCTAAAGGCCACGGAGCGATTAGAGGTAAGATATTGTTCTTTCGGATATTATTTTGTCAGAAATCAATCACAAAATTGCAAGTTTCGCATATTAGTTAACAATACTCTACGAATATGGGCCTAAAGCTTGCAATGTTCTCTATTACTACGTATTTCGGTTTTTAATATCATGAAAAACCGCAAAAGTATATACCAAGCTGATTCAAGGGGGTGGAAAATTGTGACAAAAATTAACTACTTAATTAAGGGTCGAAAAAAAAGTTATTCCGAATTCACAAGATCATTTTTCAGACTTGTTAGTCTACTTAAAGCTCGTTACTGCGTAACAGAACCCTCTCATAGTTCATAAAAACAGCGAACTTGTATAGTTAGACAGCTTATCGTTGGCAGAGAATTCTCGGGCTTCAGTGCAGCAGGTTTCAGTGACCCTAGAAGCGAAGTATAAGATATGTTGACACAGAAGAACATAATTACGTGCTTACTCGTATCTTGGATCTCCTTATCCCTCATTGCTACCATCATTAGAGAATTTTAATGCAATCTTTCGGTTCATATATTCGAATCAAAATTTCTGACCATAAGTGTCGAATCATTATATTCGAACGTTCGATCGTGTCTCTAATTAGTTCAGATTATAATAGCTAATTATTATCAATCAACGCGGTCTCATATCTCAAAGCATCGTCGTTCTTATCAGCTAAGAAGTGTTGACGATTGTTAGTAAAACGATTTATCTACTAAACCGTTAGCTCGTTCTAACAATCTTATACCGTACGTGCGAGTAACTAGAAGTCACATGTAAGTCTTCCGGGAGTTCGGACTATTAAATTTATGTATTTGAATGAAAATTTCACACTATCTTTATAATCACCGGACGTAAATTATGCGGCAAAGTTTAAACGAAACTCTCTTTAAATATATATATATATATGTATATGAATTAATGAAACTCTTCCTTTCTGGCAATAAGTTTAAATTGAAATGCCCACGCGTCGTATATATACGTATGTGTATAAACAACCGTGGAGATAAGACTTTTCGTCTCGTTCGATGCCTAAGTCTTACACACTGCATGTATAGATATACCGTCTCACGCACATATAGCGATACTGACAAGCTACGCAAGCGCAGCTACCAATCGTATGAACTGCTCGCTTCGCATTATTTTCATTCGGAATACTATCAGTAGCAGCCGCAGTGCTATCAACGGTCTGGTGCACCAGTCTGGGGCCAGTCGTGGGCCAGGAAAGATCATACGTTATAAATGCTGGCTGTATTAGAACGAACGTTATTTTTTTGAATATTTGAATAGTTTTTCGGTTTCGTTTTCTTCGTAGATTTTTTTTGTTTCTTATCTTTCTTCTTTTTTCTCTAATAATTTAAAGTTCCGGAGACAGTGTGCGGTCGTTAAAAACAAATTAAAAATAATTATTGTACATTTATTATCGTGTCCCAAGCATATATACGTAGATATATATACTTATATGCGTCTGTGTATGTGTTGTGTTTGCGTTAACTATATTCAAGGCTCTTATACTCTGCCTTGATGACTTCATAGCTCTTAAGACTCCTTGAAACTATTCAACTTATTCTTATACACGTATATAGTGGCGTTATTCGAATAGTTTCAAAGTGTTTGAATTCAAATTATTATATATATATACCTCTGTACGGTATACGAGTGTGCAAAACGCGACTCTCGACCATACGCGAGTTCTTCGCATCGCTGTTTCCGGTTCCTTCGGGGATACAAATTCACGGATCGAACTTAAACCTGGATTTTAATCATCGGAATCAAAGCCCTTCACGATTGAATATACCTTCTAAAGTACAGATTTAGGTGAGGATGGTCTTTTTTTTTTCATTTTTATCAACATGTCATTATATTTCAACCCACGACTTCCGTGAAAGACTATCATGCAACGTTTTTTTATCTACAGAAACACGCTCTCAATATTTCGTATATCTGTTATAGTTTACGTTTACAATAAACTCGCATGGTACCCGCATATTATAGTTATAACAGAATTAGCGCACCGGAATCTCCGAGGCACTGAACCGTGTCCAATCACCTGAGCACTCGTGCGAGTCGTAAGTCTCTTCCTAGTTTCCCAGGTTCCGTAATTATACATTGTTCCCTTGAGAATATTACCTTAGATTTTAAATTGAATCTCTGGATCTGGGATAATGAAAAGGCTTGATATAATCGTTATTTCACAGACTAATACCGCGGTCTGAAGGTATATCGCGTATCGAGAGCCATCTTTGGCACGAATGCCAAAATTCCAAAGGAATTTAATTTAACAGGAAAAACGCAAGTTTGGAAACCCGCGCGCTTCCTAACAACGTGAAATGCAACGCGGTTCAAACGAATTCTATTTATACTTAAGCCGTTACTTTGCTTTAGTTTTAGTTAACTTTAGCACTAGAGTTCAGTAACGGAAGTCTGTTGCAAGAGCTAGTGTTACTGGTGAGCGTCCGCATGTCGATGACACGCGGCTAGTCTTCAAACTGATAAGAAAAAAGATAAACGAAAAAAATCAAAATCTTAATTTTTTTTCCTCTGTCTTGATTGGAAAAGAAACAGAAAAAAAATCGATAAGTAGATACTGTGTTTCGAATGATAACGTAAATGTCTTATCCTCCTCACTCATTTTTTTCTTTCTTTTCTTTCGTCCATAAGAATGAATAGACTCCAATGAAAGGAAGATATATTTGGGTCAAAATTGGCATAAGTCATCGAACGAAAAGTAAATATTTTTCATAAACGTTGCGAATTCTTCATTGAATAGTAGTATATGCTTCGTATAGTATACCTATACATAAGACAGCTCTCATGCTCGATTGCTTAGAAAATGAATATATCATTAAACAGCTCCTATGGGTGTTTGTATTATGCATAAATTTTAACGACTATCGCTTGCAATATATGCCAGCCGTTAATCCAGTTAATAATAATTACCCGGTATGACATAATCGCTAAAATTGTTGAACGTGCTGACCTAAGCGTTAGTAAATGTTGCCACGTGGAACTCGTCGTTATATATTCTATTGAGGCACGTGTGTTACTTGTTTGAATATTTGCCTTTGAATGGCGAATCCGTCATTACACAGTTCGTTTATAAAGCCGGAGAGTGAGTACTCCGTTCGTTAACAACACCGTTTCAAAAGAAATTCCAAATCCACCAACGGATGCCATCATTTTAAAATAAATTACCTATAGTTTCATCGCAATTTTTAGCTTTTTTTTTTTTTTTATTTTACTACAATTTGACTTATAGGTATACTTAGTTCATCGTGTCATTATCATTTTCTGAATCATTTTCACTGTATAAAATTATCGTACGTATCTTGATTTTCTATAATATTGTACCTACCTGTACGTGAAAAAATGTGGCCAAATAACGATCGTGACGTCATTGCACACAGTATACACTACACATTATACCATGAAAAATCGTGAAATTTGACAAAATTTCGCTTGCAGAAAACAATGCATGACGATCGATTCAAATTTCCGTTCAAAATCTTGTATTAGAACAATTCTCAACTGACCTGCGATATATTGCGATTATTGGGTGTGTTTCGAACGTGTTTTAATGTTGAAAAAAGTTTATCGATTCAAGCGATTTCTGAAGGAAATTGTTTTAGGAGCGGCCAATTGAGTGTATGTATACATAGGTATAAGTGAAGGGAGTAATGAGTCGAGGCATGATCGGATCGGGAACTAACAATCGTTAAGAATCATTTTCTGTATCGGAATATAGCGTGCCGAGAATTGTTAACGATAATGGAAGTTTATTTCTGACTCAATACGGAAACACTAAGAAAGAAAATAAATGAACAGAGTGAAAGAGATCTCATTTTTTCGTTTCTATGTAAAATTTATTAACAAATTAGTGAAGCTTTTGTTAAAAAAATTCATGGAAAAATAAGAAGGTATCCTGCAGTATGATTCGAAACTGCCTAATTGTACAACTTTAGTATCGTTCTTGAACAAATCACAGACATTTTATTACTGCTTATACATGTATAGTATATTTTAGAATTTCTTATCACCCGCAAGTGAAACTCTTCTTAAACTTTAATCTCTGCGTATACTTCGAATCGAAAACCTCTCTGCATTAAAGATGCACGATTCGAATTGGGTACGATAAAGGCAGTTCAATTGCCAGACCACAAAGCACCTACTGTTCATGCATTAACTTCAAGTTATATACTTTTCTTTATCTATAATCGACACTTGCGATTAAAATGAGAGAAAAAAACTAGACTTCCGATATAGAAGCCAACAGGAACTAACCCACTCCCCTGAAAACCACAGACTTGTGGTCTTTAACTATGCTTATCGCCTATTAGCACCGACCTACGAGACGCGAATGGCGAAGTCCTGCGATCTTCTTGCTTTAGAATTGTTCCCAAGACACAATTTATTTCGAAATTTGCAATGAAAATTGTATACAAATTTTTTTGCGACACACAAAGAGTGATTTTTGTTTTTTCTCTGTCCGAAAATCTTAGGGCTTGAGCGGAGATTTGGGGGCCCGCGAGGTACTCGTTGGAGAACTTCGCGCTGCAGCGGAACCTCTACGGGAGTCTTGCGCGCCGGAGGTCGGGGAACGGGTTGAAGCCGCTGTCCAGGAGGCTGTACAAGCCTGGGAAGATACTAGGGCTGAACTTGACGCTCTTTGCAATAAATATCAGCACGCTGTACGTCTTTGGCAACAATATAGGGACGCTAGCGCCGCTGTAAAGGCTTGGGCAGACACGCAAATGGGCAGCGTGTCCAACCTGCCGCCCGAAGAAGCCAGGAAACAAGTTAAGGTAAGACGATTAATGACTGCAGTCCTAATCAATTTTATTTTTTATTGCCCAGGTATGATCGATAAAATAAAATTTGAATCAGCAATTTGAATCAGAACAAAAAAAATCATGAATCAAATCGCATGATAATTGTTTTACCCAAAGCATAAAAGTTCGTCTCTAATGTCCAGATAAAAATGAAAAAATTGGTTCAACTGATATTGATTTTTCTTTTTCTGTTCAAACAGAAGATTTATATATTTAATTTATACCTTGAGTCATAAGCTGGGAAATTTTCCAAAATTAGCACTCGATGACGTGGTATGCGTGCAATGGGTATTTAGTAATACGTTTAGTTGCCGAAGGCGTATTGCCCTATACCTAAAATGTAAACAAATTATTTATACATATCGTAATATCAAGTCTCTTTGTAGAATTTATAAATGAGGTTGAGGGCAACTGAAAATGGCTTGTAGCCCTAATTGAAACGATGACTCAAGGTTGACATAAACATAAATTTCTTCATTCTGGATGTAGGTACAAGGTCGGCTTTTGCATCGAATTCTTTTATCAACGATATACTCGTATACATATTTCTTCCATGAAAATTTGTTTTTCTTTATTTATCGAGTATCACTACTCATCATCCCCCAAGACCACGGTTACAAATCAGCGATTTTCCACGAGCTAAAAGCCCAGCAAAACAACCGTCTAAATCCCGTCTTTATACAAGTGGGTTTAATTGTTTTTAAAACTATAATCCGAAGGATGGGTCAATTAGGGCTAGTGACTGTAAATCATGACCATATTTTTCTTGGACACTTGAGTGTGACGCACGCGTCGGTATAGATGTACACCTATACCTATATACATCGAGGTACTTGTGAGTTTAGCGTTGAAACCGTATGCAGTATACTATATTATACGTACTGTCAACATAACACGTAAGAATTCTTATCTACGTACAGCCTCCTCTTTGAGAAGGATATTCAACTTAACTTTTATTCATTTTTTACTATTCTCTCAGCTTTAAAGACCAAAAAATAAATGTAACCGAGTCGATAGTTTATCAATCCACGGGATTAGATTGATTAATTATTCTTGGTGATGATATCGTGAATATCATCCCGCAATTGTGCGAATGTGCATAATGCGTAGTGTACTCGACGATTTCGTTTCGGAATTGGCATTGAAATGCGGATAACAAGATCAAAGGTTTCGCATAAATATGTATACATAAACGTTAATGTCTTTACAATTTTATACTCATAATTAAAACGATGTATGTATATATATACTTGATTAAAACTACTTTAATTTTCTCTGACTATAGCCAATAGCCTCTTATACACACAAAACTTGTCCGAAGTAATTATCTCAATTCTGGTTTTGTGATAGTGTGCAATTATCTAACCCATGCTGCAGCTACTATAACCCTTCCTGAATCACAATTATACGGATAATCATGTTTCATCTTTAATTGCTGGATCCACGCATTATCAAATCGGCAGTTTGTAGCAAAGTGGAATAATTCTCTCGATAGTCGAAAAGAGAATTCTAAATTTCAATACTGGTAGGTAATCATTTTTGATCAGGTTTTATATAATTAATGGATGACATGAATATTTTTCGTGAAAAATGTAAGACAAGAAGAAAAAAAAGAAAAACTATTGACAAGATGAAATGATCCGATGAAAAATGTCTAAAATTCGAATTTGGAGCTTCTCGATAATTCTTTTTTCGATAAGGAATCATGCGAGATATTGCCACATACCTATGTATAGTATCACGCGAATGATAATTTAGCCAGATTCTACTCCAGGAATAAAATTTCGGTTTAAAATTGAGATTGATTTTTCCCCTGCTGCCTCTCTCCTACCCTAGGTCACTTCGAAACCCCCTTCAATTAGTAATCACCCGGTATTGCTTCGGGCGAATGGCATATGGATGGTGACGCACACGAGACCATCTCATTCGGTCCTTTCGGTAGTTCTATGTAGACACGTGCGGCTCTCGCCGGGGATTTCGAAAAGCGGATGAGCCAGAGCTATAACCGCCATTGTAATAGTCGCATTTCCACCCCTGTTTATGAATGGGGTACAGTAGGGCCTTTTCAACCCCCCTCCCTCCCCTCCTGCAGCCCTAAAGTAGAGGAGGCAAAAAATGGCTGAAGATATTTTTGAAGGGTGCGGGGAAACCCGTAGGGGTCGACGACAGTCGGGGAAATATTGTGCGAGGGAGTTAGACGCGGCGCATCGATCCTCCCAGACGCCAGTCTGGACCAGGGCGTCGCGACGTTTGCTTCACCGATTTATCTGCATTTCTTATGCACATACACACGTTAACTGTCCATAAAAATCAATGTTCAAGTCTCGAGTGAATATGATCATTAATTTTATCATATTTTAATTGATTACTGCACACGTGGACCCTGTAATATCTGTGACATCGTGCGCAGTGTTAATTTTCTTTATGTCAAAAGTTTTTCGTTTGAGTGATTGTTGAATGAATGAATGAATAAATTAATTAATTAATTAATTTATGAGTTAAGGTTAATCGCGATGTTTCGCCGTTTTGTTTCCACGCTAATAAAATGAAATTAAAATTGAAAGAACCTTTTTTCAAGTTTTGAGCTCGCGTTATACTCGTCCACTCTCTAGATACGTATTTTTTCGAAGTGTCCACACGTGCAGTGCGTCTATCTGTACCCTGCAGTTCGGTTTAGCCCATGTGATGTCAATTAGTGAAATGTCAAACTGTCGACAACACGTGGAAGAGGTTTTATTTGAGTGAGAAAAAGGACTGAGCGAATGATTGCAAAGCTATGTGTACTCCGGAAGAGCTTAAGGTACAGAAACATATCGAGCTATTTTCTCGAGATAGATGCTTTCCTTGTTTTTTTTTTTTTTTTTTTTTTTTTGCTTTTCCATTTCTTCGTTCTTTTTTTTTCGATGTATTTATAGAACTCGAATTTTCGGAACAAGTCAAGTTCCATACTATTTTATCTTCAGCTGCAGAGAGTGACGTTATCTTATTCTCCTGCCCGTGAGATCACTGATTGCAAAAAGTTGAAAAAATAAAATAAAGAGAAATATAAAAATATAACGAAAACTGATAAGATATAGTATAATTACTACATTTTTTTAATCTTTATTAGACAATTTTTCAAACGAATGTCTCGTAGCAATTATACCATGTGTGTATGAATATATGGATTCGTACAATTATTGTCTTAGGTTTTATCTATAAATTCACTTTCTGACGTGGGAGGTATAGCAATTAAATTACTCAACGATAAATTTACCCGAGAATCCATGCCTGTTGGGAAAAAAGAAGAAAAAAAAAAAAAACTGTCGCATCCGTATCATAGACCAAGCACGAATGCCGGCTTACGTACTTGAACCTCATTCACCCGGTCCAGAATAGAACTTATAGACGGGAACTAAAAATGTCATTGACCTAACATTTATTTTCATTTCATCGAATTAATTTTTCTGGTTATTCGATTAAAATCTCTAATCGTGAATGAAAAATGGAAAAATTTTTGAATATTTTAATTCTTTCAAAATTATTCTATTCTTCTTTTATATTATATTTTTGATATAAGCCTGAATTTTTGGGGATTTTCATTCCGGTTATGGTTCGACAAAGTTTTACAGAAATTAAAACTTATGTACGTTCAGTGACGTATACTGAAGTAATTTTTCTTTTTGTTTTTTGGTCTTATTTCAAATAAATTTTTTTCATACTTTTGATCATCGTAACAAAATTGTATAATACGTTAATTAGGAGAAACTCGTAGGAATAGTTATATTGATTGTTTGATTGCAACCATGATATAGAGCCCATAATCAATTAGTTTAATTAGCAATTGATTGATTAATTGACTTTAAGTATCGCAACTTTCCTGTATATTCGACAATTATTAAATTAGTCAGAGATAACTATACGAGCACGAACTTGAAACTCGATAAATACGTATACTCGTACATATGTCTTCTTCCATGTACCCACTTCTAAAACGAATTGTCACGATCCTGTTGAGTTTAATTCCACGCTTATGGTAATTAACTACTAAAACATCTGGCGAGGGATACGCAAACCCGATTCAATGTCACTATAAATTTGATTTCCCATTACGGGAAGACCTTGATAAAATTTTGATCAAGTTCATTCTGTAATTTTCAAAATCAAAAAAAAAAAAAAAAATATATATCTGATCAAAAATTTCTCCGAACAAAATCTATATATTGTGTTACAATGGATCGAAAACAAAATATCTGAAAGTCTGTCCGGAAGGAACCTTCCGCAAAATATTTCCTGCGTACCTCTGCGAAAGGAATTTATGATAAAAAAATTTTTTAGTCATTTTGAGAGACGTTAGAAATTTTTTTTTCATCAAAATTTCGCCGAGGGCAATCCCTGTAAGTATCTAAAGATAAATTCGTTGCGAGTAGCTAATGGAAATACTAACAAAACAACGGATATTGTATTTTCGATAAAATCTTGTACAACGCAGATATGCCTAGACGATGTAAAAATTGAGATAAAAATTAAATTCCTGTCAAAGGAACAGGGCCCCAGTATAGAACCTCATGGCGATATATGTATCTATAAATATCCTCAGAGTCACAATAAACACACGCTCGGGTATAAGAGTTGGTTTGTTCCGGGGCGAATGCCGAATAAACTGGCAGCTGGTAGTTCCCGTGTATAAGCGTATAGAGAGTCATTTTCACCGACAATTTTTATGAAACTTTTAATATAAATTTTATCCTCTTATTATATACACCAACGAATCGGAAGGAGGTGTTATTTCAGACTGTAATTAAATTTACACACCGGATATCGGAGTCAGTGATATACACCAGGAAGCTGTTGACCTCCAGATAGTTATATTGCGACATTAGGATTCCAAATTCAGTTGGCATTAGAATATAATATATCGTGGATTCAGAGCTCTAAATATTTTAGCGAAATAATCAATCGAACAGAATATTACAGCTGCAATAACGTCAATATTGGCTCTCGAAAATATACGTGGAATTGTTCCCTGTTAACTTTTAGCAATATAAATGGTAACGATATTTCTTTCAGCCTTACGGAGCATCGTTTTACTCCCAAAAAGAACAGCGATTTTTACGCATTTCGAACAAAAATTGACACCCATCATCCTGCAGATCAAGTAGCTGTTAATCTGTACACGTTCTCGAGCCCCAGTCTCCCCGATTTAAAAATTTTCATTTTCATTTTCACGTTTCCTTGTGTAAATCATTTTTTGAAACCGTATTCTTCGCTCAATTCAAATATAGGTTTGCGAGGAGACACTGGCCGAGCATAAAGAGAGATTGGCAGAACTTCGTGGACTGGTGGCACAGATTGCCTCGGATGTTGGTCTCGAGGCTGGTGGTCCTTTGCACACGGAGGTTGAGGCCTTAGGTCGTCGTCTTGAGGATGTCAGAGAAGCTTTATCCACCCTAGCAGATACAGCTGATGCTAGAGCTCTGAACCAGGAATTGGCAGTCGGAGATCTTAACCAGACGAAAATCTTCCTCGACTCTGTACAGCAGGTGTGTAATTTTTATCCATTCAAACTTTGAACCGTTCGACAGCCTTCTGAGACTCGCGTGCCTAACTTTTACCGGAAGTACGTGATTCGTAGTCGATCTATTAAACAATTCCGGAAGAAGTAATGTCGCTGCTTGGAATAGAAATTGTTTTAAATAAAGGAAACGAAAATCTGGCTGTCAAGTAACGCACAGATTTTACACATTCGTTTCGTCTTCGACTCTGGATATTTTAACAAGTCTTATCAAACGATGTGTTAATTTGTTACTAATTATTAGAAATTAGGCGGAACTAATTCGTAGAGTTTCGTAATACGGAGTATGATTCAAACTTGTGTCATGGTACGCTTGAGAACTTCCAGATACATGATGATATCACTAGCTCGAGTGGCACCCTTGACCTATGTGGCACAGTGTCTCTTAGAATACTTAAAACGGTTCGGTTTACCATACGGACAGAAGACAGTACGACGATTTATTTACAGCGAGAAAATATACAAAAGTTTGGACCAATTCCCATTCATCTCTCTTCGCAATACTCTTGACTTTAGCAGAAACGGAAAACTGCAGTCTTTATTTAGCATTTCGGTAATTTTTGAGTCCCCGGGTTATTCATGACATGAGTAAATAGTTAATTCAAAAATAAGAGAAAAAAAAACGAAGAAAATGAACCGTTGCTTCGTCGTGGACAAATATCGCGGTTTTTATTTTCGCGATTGGTGATTTGGCGGATTGGTGTTTAACGAGTGTCGGCAGGTATATATTGCGGGTTGGATTTACGATATTGCGGGTTATTAGTCACGGCGCCTTTCTCGTTTACAATCGCACGGGGTTTTGGCGCGCTTCTGGTGCTTGGCACAACTCAATCATCCCCGCACACGCTTATATTTTAATTGTAGTTTCGAAACAATTTGTTATGTCAAGGTCAGTAGGCTCACCGAGTGGCAATTACATCGGTCACGGAATCCGCAACAGCTGAGTGGCTGTTGTTCGTACTTTGCCTATAGGTATAAAGGTGCTACAGTTTCAAAGGAACCCCAAGTTCCTCGATAGAATTTCTGAACGGCATTGGAATTCACTGATTCAAGATCGAACACCGATTACCGACATGCTACCATACCATCCATACCCCAAAATTCAAGACAAAAATTTCCCTTCTCTCGAACCATTTTCAAAAATTTAAATCCCCACAAACAAAAAAACTACAAAATAAAAACAACGATCTCTTTCATATTTTCAGAGCCTCGCTGCCGTTGGCCATGGCGATTCCAAAGAGCAATTGAAACTGTTACGAAATCATCTCCTCGCGTTAACACGAACCGAGCCTCAATTACAATCGATAAAAGATCGTGCCCTGGATGCTGCACCCCAAGAAACATCTGTGGTCGAAGTACTGCAATTATGGCAACGTGTTTTCCGTGAAACTTTCCAACAATACCACCGACTATCGGCTCGATTAGTTCGATCCCAGGATGGAGCTGCTGCCTTACGTTTATGGCAGGAATATCTGGCTCATGTACAAGCCTTTCTTTCGATGGGAGTGCCTGGAGATTACAGCGGGTTATCGGAGCACAGGCATTTGTGCGAGGTGCACAAAAACCTCTTGACCGATCAGCAGAATCTCTTATTGACTGTGAATTCCGAAGAAGGTCGGGACCTTTCTGTCGCTGAACAGTTCAACGCTTTGACAAATCTTCACAATGAGACTCTCGCTAAAATTATGGAGAGACACGCTGCTGTAAGGGACCGTCTTTCAGCGTGGGAAAAGTACAGACATGATCAGAAGAGGCTTTTATCTTGGCTCAAAGACACGGAGAGAGAAAGGAGCAGGTTGCAGCTAAGATTCATCCATTTACGAAGACTTGACAAAGTGCTTTCGAAGATACATTATCTTCTTGAAAAATTACCAGCCGGAGAAATGCAGGCCGAATCTCTTTCCGCACAGCAAGAATCTTTACTAGTCAATTGCGACGAGGCACTGGCAGCTTCTGTGAGAATGGAACATGTCGCAAACACCCAACGTATCGCTAACATTCGAGCAGGTCTTGAAACTTGGAAAGACTTTATCGTCAGGATACAAGAACTCAACGAACATCACGAAACACAAACCAACAAAATCACCTCAACCTTCCAAGACATTAATCAAACTCTAAACATGGCGTTCCTCCTCGGTCCTAGCAGCTTAACTCGAACTCGTGAACAACTAGACTCTCTTCAAGAGCTGAAAATTAGACTGGCTGCTACCACAGCCGATCTTGAAACCCTCGGAATAACTGCTGAGCAATTGAGGGAATGCCTGAGTCCTTCAGACATGAAATCATTGAACCAACACGGTTCTCTTCTCTGGCAACAACACGGAGACCTTGAACATCAATTGGCACTTTTGGCCCACAAATTGGAAGAACGTTACAGTCTCTATAATCGATGGGAGATAAGAAGATCTCGATTAATAACATGGACGGCAGATGCCGAAGACAGAATACAGAATTGTGATTCTTTGGTTGTGGACGAACCTGAAGAGGCTCTAAAAAGAGTAGAGTCTGAGCTTCAGGCCGAAATGGCTTTGAAACAAAGAGAATTAGAGTGGCTACAAAATACGGGTCAAGAACTGGTCGACGTCGCGGAGGACAGCATAGAGAGAGTCAAACTCCAGAAAGCGTTGGACGAGCTTAACGAAAGGTGGTCAAAGTTGTTGAACGCTGGAAAAGCCCGGACGAATAAATTGGAAGACCTGATGCACACGACGAATAATTTGGAGAGAAGAATAGCCGAAATAAGACTATGGCTCGGAGGAATCGAGGTGCAATTGATCGAGCCGTTCATACTGGAGTCAAGGAGCCAAAATGCGGTCGACAAAAAACTCCAGGATCACGACGTGTTGCAGAAGATGATCGAAGCCGAGAGCGGAAACATCGGAGAGGTTCTGAACCTATGCGAGATATTACTCAGCGATTGCGACGCTTGGAAAGCATCTTTCAACACTGATGCTATAAAGTCCGGAATGGACGGTCTTGAAAGACGGTGGAAAGCGGCTTGTGTCGGTTCAGCAGAACGCAAACGAAAGATCATGGTCGCGTGGAAGCTGCTTCAACAATTGGAGAAAATGAAAATTGAGCACGAACAATGGCTCGTAAAAACCGAATCAGAGTTAGAAAAGCTTGAAAGAAATATCGACGATCTTTCCAAAGAAGAGACCGCTAAGACTGTGCAAAATACTAAGAAGATTCTAAGCGATATCGAAGCTCACACTCCAGCACTACAAATACTTGAGCAAAGCTACAGTCGGCTAGCTAAAGGCGGATTGGAACCTGATAATCTAAGATCGTTAACGACTGATATTCGCGGAGTAATTGACAGATGGCATGCTCTTCGACCTCGAGTGGAAGGCATATTGTCAGCCTTGCAAAGGGAGCAGAAAAATTATCGTGAATTTATAACCATCCATGGAGCAGCCGTAGTTGGACTGACGCAAATCGACGTCCGGTTAACGCAGCTTCAGCATTTAGCTACACCGGAACAAAAGGCATCGCCTAGAAGAAGGCTCCAGCAGATTACGGAGATTGAAAAAGAATTGGCAGTGCAAGGTACGACCCTCGAAAGGGCCGACAAATTAGCGCTGGAAATGATGAAAGAGAGTCATGCTGATAATGTCGGTGAAATTCAAGAACTTGTCGACGAGTATCAACTCTTATGGAAAGACATTAAATCGCGGGTTGCTAATCTTCGGGCTCAAGTAGAATCTCAGGAGAAAATCGAAGTCGATGAAGCTATACAAGTCGAAACCCTCAAATTTGAACAAGACAGTGCGGTTCAGGTCGACACCTTACCAAGGATAGTTAGGATGACTTCGTGCGACGCTTATCTCATGGAACTTGAAGGCGCGATTAGAGAGTGTCGAGCTGCACTAGACGCTCTTGAGGTCGCTGTCACACCCGAGCCTACCGCTGGACCAGGTCTTCCTGCTGCAGCCAAAGCCATGGTGAGTGCTAATGTCTTATCTTTGTTCAATTGCCACTGATCAAATAACGCGATACGTGGTATTTAATTATCATCTTGCACCTTCTTGCTGAACAGAGTATATAGCAGCTGATAGTATTTGATTAGAATCTTATAGATCCAGATTGAAGAAACTGATACAGACGCGGACGTTGATACAGTTTTCTGAATCCATCTCAATTTACTTTCATACGGATCCATCATCTCTGTCGGATTTTTAAGAAAACTTTGACATCGCTATGAAATGTATAAAAAATAATTTTTTATCTCTTTGTGATCATTCAGGCCAAGTTAATCGGAAGCTGTCAATCTTCTGTGGAGCTAGTAAGACATTTAAATGGTTTGCTGGTGGGAGATGAAAAGCTGAGTGAAGAAGCTGCGAAGAGTTCTGAAGTCGCGATATTGTCAGCTCGGTATGAGGTACTCTTGATTAGAGCAAGAGCGAGGGAACAACAAATAAGAGAACTCAGGTATGGTGCCTTTCCGATTGCTAATAATTAGCTCAATATAATTGAACAAATTACTGCTGCTATCTTAACTTGCTGAGAAAATCCTAATCAGCGAATTTATTTTACCGCAATAATAGCTCCATAACATTTGGGTATTTTTAAACGAATGGTGGCTGCTTTATTAATGGCTTTGATACACTAAAACTGATTTTTCTTCTTTGATCTTTGGTTTGAAACAATAATCGAATACCTCTGTGATATTATTAATGAACTCCGTCTTTACTAACTCATCTTTATTCTCCATGTCCAGGTCTCCTCTCTCAGATGATTACTCTTTTCCATGCGAACAGTGAGTGTTTTAACTTAACAGCTTAGTATGTACTAATAATCTTTGTATCTATTCTTCTTCAGATCAATAATAACAGATATATTCCAAATGTAGTCGTAGTTAAATTTTATCAGAACAATAATTGTGCGTTTGAGTGATTACTATAATATGCTTTTTCTTTTTTTATTCACAGTGACGGTGGAAGGCTGACATGCCCACTCTGTTCACGTAGGAATTGGGCTCAGCTTGAAAACGATCTTTGGAGATTAGAGAAATGGCTCGAGCTTGCAGAAGGAACACAAAGCGAACAACATTCGCCTCCTAGTCACATAGAGCAGTTAGAAGATGTGATTCAAGATCATCGTGAATTTTTACTCGATCTCGACAGTCATAAGAGTATCGTTGTAAGTCTGAATATCGTCGGGACACATCTTGCTGATCATACCGAAGACATAGAGCGTGCAAATAAACTACGCAAGAGACTAGCTACAGCAAATTTACAATGGGAAAAAGTTTGCCAAGCTGCAGCCTCCTGGCAAGCTGCTTTGCAAACAGCCCTCATGGGTAATCAACAGTTTCATCGTATCATCGAAGAACTTGTAACTTGGCTCGAAAGAACTGAGATTTCTATAAGGGCAAGCGAGCCCATTGACTTAACGGAAGACATCAACATCATACAAGCCAAATACAATAAGTTCAGGTCAGTTTGATTCATGATAAATTTATCAGAAGTGTGTGTATCTGTAATATGATATCATGGCATTGGAGAATCTATATTAACAGCCGTTTTAAACCACGCTATTTTCCAGGGAGTTACGCAGCGACTTAGAACGATGCGAACCTCGCGTTTTGTCTTTACAAGAGTCTGCAAACCAGTTGCTAGAAGAACATGGCGAAGCTCGTGAACGACTTTCAGAACTCCGTCTTCGGTTACAGTCGCTTCGTCGACTGACCGGTATTTATGCCTTAAAATTAGGGGCAGCTCTTGGATTAGATCCCCGAGAAGTGGGTCTCGCAGCAACATCTTCCTCCCTCGCGTCCCTCTCTCAAGATGTAAGAGTTGTGCTTTTAATACAGACTTATTATTCAATTATGAAATGCAAATTTTGAAGTGATGAAGATAATAGAAGAAAATAGTACCTAATTTTGAGTCAAAAACGTTGTACAATATTGTAGAAGAATTGAAATTTTCTAGCTTACTCAAGAATTAGAATTTTTTCCTTTCGTATTGTTATTGGATTAAGGCAACGCAGGTAATTGCACTATAGTAGAGTCACATAGGTAATTTAATTAAGGAAAATGTAGTCGAGCGGAATTGAGACTAAAAATTATATAATAATGAAGAATTATTTTTATTCTCAACTCCGCTGTTAAGTATATTAAGTAAGTAGTAAACCACACAGTGCACCGTATCTATAGTTGGTGTTTTCTTTTTTTGTTTAATTGTAGTTACTCGACGAAGCTACCTCAGGAACTGCTCAACCCCACGACCCTGCTGCCGGAGAGTATGTTTTCTTTATTTTAATTTTATAATAATAAAACAATATCTATTAAAAAAAGTAATACTAAGCACATCGAGTATTATATCACATTAGGGTTGCGGATCAGGTCGATTCCGATATATATGTTTGCTTCATTTATTTACAATACTAATAAATATGATGAAGATCAAACGAGCTTTCAATCAATTGCTGAATCATGATCGAAGGATATAGTGTCTAGTTCTCACTTGTAGAGCACCATTATACTTACTATATTTAAAACATCGGTCGAAATTGATATGCTGAAATATTCATCGTTTTTAATTTACCTGTGTTTCAGTGGTGACAAAGAAGACAGAACGGTGTTAGCGCGAGGATATCGTTTCTTGGGCCGAGTATTACGAGCCTCACTTCCAATCCAGGCGCTGATGCTGTTACTATTGGGTGTTGCTACTTTTGTCCCTTCGGCAGAAGACGATTACAGTTGTACGCTCTCTAACAGTTTGGCAAAAAGCTTTGGCCCAACGCTAGAGTATCCTCACGGACCTCCTCCCCTGTAACAGTGTCAAAGACATTAATTTAATTCTCAAATGCCAGTCAGTATAGTTCAGAGTATCTATCTAGGTGCCAGGATAAAAGTGGGACAATTTAATATATTTATAACGTAACTGCCAGACCGAATATCGTCAAGTGCGTTTATAGATTGTCTCACTCACATTAACCAGCATAATTTCTATACTGCGCAAACATAATACTTTAGATTAGTTAGTTTTTCAAGAAGATTTTGTAAATAAAGAAGGAAAATGAAAAAAACAAAAAAAGAAAAAAAAAAAAAAAATGAAAATTATATACATATACAGCGGACCAAGAGGTTGTTGAAAATGATATTCTTAGTGGCTGGCAGAGATATTGTAAGTTTATTTTTTTGTATATTACGATATATATAATATATTTGTGCATACGGATAACTATTTGCGAAATTGTAATTATATAATAACGTTATTCCGTTGCATTTATAAATTCAAACAGAACAAAAATAATTGAGACGCGAATACATGTAATCCCAAGAGGAAAGAATTAATTGACAAAAAGAAAAATACAGAAAAAAATTAAAATTAAAAAAAAAAAAAAAAAAAAAAAACAAAGGCTGACATACATCCTTTAATGGTAAAAATATACTTAATACGTATGGGTGACTGAAAAGAATATGAATATTGAAATTTATACGTATACATACTTAATTAAAGACGCGTGCCGTATATGAAAATTAATTGTCTGTTAATTATAATTTGCCGTAAACGCAGCTGTATGTATAATAACTGGTGATATGAGATCACAATTTTATTTTAATAATTTTTTTTAATTTTTTTGCTGTGAAAATGCGTCTTATTTATTATTAAATGTTCTAATTGTCCAAATTGTGACCTCATCCAAAAGAAACGATATATAAAATCCCAGGATGTACCCTAATTATTGTCTGATATACACTAAATAGTATATGTATGTTTAACATACATACATATACGTATCATAATTCCTAACGTACGCAACATTCATATACTAGAGGGGAACAAAGGATAACTTGCCTAACTTTATTTTTTCTATTCTTTTAGTTTTAATGGGATTTTGTTTTGAGTCTAATTTTGGAGAGTGGAACATCCAATGTTAGACTTAAAACGATATCCATGGTCCGATGGTGCTATTCCAGTTGCGGTTTTTCTCGACAGATATAAAAAAAACACTTGTATACATACATATAAATATATAAATATATAATTGATTTAATTCTAATCAATTAATATTATTATTATTATTAATTGCCTAATTGTGTATCTGAATGCGAAAGTTTATCGAATGATGATGGTATGGATTTAAAGGTATCATATTGAAAGTACGAAAAGAATCGAGATAGTATTTCGAAAAAAAAACGAATGCGAAAATAATTAATTGAACGCACATATTAACCATAAGTTAATTGGCGAAATTTAAGAATACTTACTGGGCCTATAAGGCCGACTAGTTACGCTTGATAATTTACATGTTTTTTGCTTATTGCACATTGAGCTTTGTTACGTATTTTTATAAAGAAAGAGCTTATGAGGTGGTGTATATCTATCGATATTATAATATATTGCTATAAACACTATTAAATATAATACAGTTATTTCAATTGTGTTTTATACATTTTTTCCTATCATCCCTTAGAATAATATTTAGATACCTTTACTTTGCAAATAGAAAAAGATTGAAGATGATTTGATTTTTCAGCTCTACCTGAGAGCGAATAAATTTTTCTAAACTAGGTATTCGATTTTATAATAATTTATTTTCATTATCATACAACATAAAATATAAAAATCTGTACAGTCTTCATTGATAAATGTTACAATCAATATACATTTTGTATAGTTTTATAATATAATATATATATAAATATCATTGTTGCAATGAAATTTCAGTCTACTGTATAGTATATCAATTTATATAATTATCATGTTTGTTTCATCGCCGTTAACTGCTCCGCATATTCGAGATATAGTCTTTGCCAGCGAAGGTGTCCCCCAACAACAGCTAATACGTCGCTCAATAACTTGTGTTTGTTCATACCCTGATAAAAAAAAAAAGGTAAGTAAGAATAACAACAAATCATAATCGAATTGACCTCTTAGATCCATTTACATTCTTATGGTATATCAGCATCTTTCAATCAATAACTCACCAGCATTATGGGATCCCAGGCACTTTTGGTAGCAGAACTATGACTTGGCCCCAACAAATCGTCGAGAATTATCCTCAGTCGTTTTTCTAATCCATCTGTAACGTTAATTGAATTTTAGAAAAAAAATCAAACAATATCAATATCTTATCAATGAGTGCAGCAATATTGTATCCCACAGAAAGTGATTGTTAAGGTATGAAAAAAAAAATCACCTTGGGTTAACAAAAAAGACACCAAAGCCATAAGCCAGTGAACATATTCTTGGGAACTTCCAAGAGCCTTAGAAGTTAGTAACTGCTGTTCTAAATAAGCAACTACGCTAGGAGCACTGTGAGGTGGCCTCGGATGAGGTGGTGCACTTCCAGCAGTTCTGTGAAGAGCTTCTTGCAGAGATGATAGTGGACCACGCGGTGCTCTGCCACCAGCAGTACTGGAAGCAACTTGCGATGACCAGCGCCATACCGGATCCTGATTATCTCCAATTAGCAGCCAAGTACCTGAAAAATGAAATAAATAATAACATCTTTGAGATCTAAGACAATAAAATGAATAATTGAGTGCATTCTGTTTGATTGAATGAAATAAATGCTTCAGCGGGATTATTTACCCATATCTTTATGGTATATGTATGCTCTAGCGTTGGTAAATGATAAATGCGGCATTCCGTTGTGTATGGTACATGATAATAACGATGCTCCAGGTGCAACTAAATGGACTGCAGATGTGGAGACAATCAGACGACAGGATGGGCCTATTTCCCATACTCGGACAGCGCCGCAGCTCGATATGACCATCACCTGGATTATAAAATAGAAATTTCCCATTATTTCAAAGACATATGTATTTGCAGAATGATGATTCAGATTCAAGAATTATTCACTATACCATATTTCCTATTGCATGTAGTTTTGCCAAAGGTGCTGGCGGAGCTAGCGGCGGAGCAGGTCTAGATCCTTTTGCTGGATGGAAAGTATGAACACTGCCATCTTCTAATGCTAATACTATTACCGCGGGAGAAGCAGCCAAAGCAACTGCATTATAACCGAGATAAAGTTCCCAAATGGGTTCTGCGTCAGTGCCCCTAAACACTTGCAAATGAGCTAATCCTTGACTACTAGTTACAGTTACGGCGTAATGTCCGGCTTGTTGGGACAAAGAACTAGACGATTTTATGGGAGGAAAAACAACGTGATTTCCACTTCTTTCTGAAATCATTCTCAGTCTTTTGCTAGGGGAGGAATGATGTGGTTTTGAGGCTGTTTGTTCACGACGTTTTAACGTTAACGTCGGTACTGGGGTTGCAGGCAGAGTAGAATTCAGAGCCGAACTAACGTTCGGAGTCACAACGTCATCTCGTTTCTCTATAATTATGGAACTCTTGGTTTGCGAAGTACTAGTAAACGTCGGCGGACCCACGCCCCCACCTATCGATGTGTCCCTGCAAGAATTGAACCAATTTATTTCATCTGGCTTGAAAAATTTTCACCATAAACACTGCATAGACTTAATTTCTTGCTCACATTGTGTCCGGTGGTGGTGGAATAAACATTGGTGTGATTCTTCTTCTTCCATCCGATGTTCTAGTCTCAATTTGTTTGTTGATAGGTCCTTTGGCCGGCGTAGTTGGAGTTACCACTGAAGGGGGTGGTGCGGTGTTATTTGGAACAGGTCGCGGCGGACAAGGCTGAGAAGGCGGTACTGGGGGTTTTAAGTTAAGAAGCTCGGGGGCCTCCATGACCATACAGCCCCCTTGAACCAGTGGTTTACCATACATACGTTCGTGAAGAGTACTCTGTAAAACGACATCCTTTTGCTTACTCTTGTTCTTTAAATGTTCTATCTCTTTATTGGAATCAGTCTTGGCACAGCTTGTTAGAAGAGCACAGCTCCCTGAAGCAGGTTCTAAAGTCTGTGGGAAAGTACTAGGTATGGCTGTTCATAGTCCAAATGTTTTATCAAAAAAACTTTCTCAAACAATATCTTCTTATTCCATAACAGCTTACAGGGAGTTCCGTGTTAGCGAGTGAAAGCGTGAACTTAATAAATAGGATTATTAACAGGCTCATGAAAGATGTTTATCAAATTATTTGCAATAAATAATACTACCGAGACCAGAGAATATCAATACTGGATTATATACCTGCTCGGTGTGGTCCAGAGGTTGACCAAGCTCCTGCTGAGTAAATTCAATAAAAACAACCGAGCCATCCCAAGAACAAGCAGCCAGTCTCAAACCACACGGAGACCAACTAGCGTCCAACACAGAATGAGTGAATAATTCATGTACAACGACTAGAGGCCTTTTAAGTGACGTCAACCATACCGAGAGAGAACGATCTCGGGATCCTATAGCGACGCAACAATATTGTTGAGGCTTTGTGCTTCCTGGTGTTTTTTTTTGTAAAATATTTCCATTGAATCTCTGAAATAATGAATTTTTGAACACAGCTGCACCTTATAAATACTACATATCATTCCCATAATCATATCATTCCCACTTACAACGCAAGTGACAGCTTTTCTATGCCCAACAAAGTCTTTGTCCTGTGTCCAGCCATCTCTTTCAATAATTTGGGCCGTTGAACCTCCGCCATTCATTGCATGAGCTGAAACTAAGTATTGACCATCGGGGCTCCAGGATAATCTAAGAACATGAGTTGTGCCTCCACATTCTTCGAACGGTTCTGATATCAGAGCTTCCTCCGCCCAGTCTGTTGTACGCCATACTCGCAAGGTTTTATCGTCAGATTGTGACGCCAAGTACTTTCCTACCGGATCCCAAGTTACTCCTTTGACTAAACCTGTATGTCCTTTTAGCACGGCAACAACGGCCGGGAATTTAGACGCATCCCATATGATTACGCTGTTGTCTACTGAAGCTGAAGCCAACCAAGGACTGTGCGGAGCCCATGCCAAGTCCAGGACATCTCCCTCATGAGATCTTAGCGTTGCTATGCATCGCCATGTCTCTACTCCAGCTTTACTACCAAATATAGAACTTCCACCACTACCTCCCGATAGTCTCCATATCATAATGAGCTTGTCATCTCCTCCTGAGGCCAAGAGGCCACCACTGCTCCAACGAACACAATTTACACATGCTGTAAGAACGTGCGATAGACAAATATTAAATTTTTCATTTTAGATGGAATCAAACTAGGTATATTTCGGTGAATTCAAACATTTTATAAGCATTTTAGTCTTTGCCCATGGACCGAAAGACTGGGGGAATGAAGAAATTCATTTATGAGATCCATCCTAGCTGTGCAATGAATTGTACAGATTGATAAAAGTATCGAAGCTTAAAAACTTGCAACATAGTCGTATCCTTAATTGTGAAACTAGCCTGAGAGCCTCAGGAGAAGCTTACATGAATATTGAATAATGGGAATGATAAGAAATGTGTTTTGAGTTGTTGATTCAGAACAATTCAATGACAAAAGAATACAAAAATCTTGATACAATATTTGAAAGTGAAAGTGAAAAGGCGTCATTCTTTTTCTCTTTATGATTACATTACTTTCCTGCAAGTCCTTTTCATAGACAGCGTAGTTTTATCAACACTATCCTTTTCATAGACAGAAAATAAAAGAGAAAATGAGATCCAGTGATTGCAGACATGATATGTTTTATTCTCAATTGATTTTCTGACCAAAGAGAAGAGCATAAAATCAACTAACAGCCATTTGAACAATGGAATACAAACTGTTTAATCATTTCAGACAAAATTGTGTAAGGTTCTAAGAAACAAAGTGAATTTTGAAGATGTTTCTGGACTACTTCAAAGAGTTATAAGTTTCAGGATATTATCAGGGCCTTTTGGACTTTCAGGATCGCTGTGAATTTTTGTTTACACAAATATTCAGTAAGGTGCATATTTATTTGTATTGATATAAGTTAGCCTTTATCTTGCGTTACTCAGTTTGTCTAAAGATGAAAATCCTTGCTACGAACTTTTGTGCGTTTGTAAACAACGATGAATAGTGTATGAAAGAAACAAAAATTTATATATAAAAGTAATTCATTACCAAGGTGATTGTCTAGTTGGCACAACATTCTAGGAACATTTTGATTAAGTTCGGCACTTTCATCATTTATTGGTTGCATATTCCATATCACTACTCTCCCAGAATCACCTCCTGTTAAGAAAATAAATTTAGAAATTATCTATCGAACTTTTGAGATTATTTATTTATAATGTTCATATTTTGGGCTTATATCATGTCATATTCGTGTTATCGTCAATTTCAAATAAGTTAAAGAAAGAAACGTTACGCATTATTAGAAAATAGAAGGATCATACGAATTGTTATTCTTCGCGATTACCAACCAAGAAGTTTTCGTTTTTTTTTTTTTTTTGTATTTTTAACTAATTCTGTGAATTAAATGATCGTTGGTAACTCACCCTGTCCACCAGTTGCAAATCTCTTGCCATCGGGATGTATATCGACGGAAAAAATGGGAAAATCTATGATATAAATGTGATTAATTATTAATCGTGAATATTTGAGGTTATGAAGACTGTGAAAGAATTTCGGTACAAACCATCGTGTGTAACCCAGTTAGGTTTCAGCAATTTCATTTTAACAATACGGTAAATAACGGCACGTAATTAAATGATAAAGATTATTATAAACAGATATTATTCATAACCAGTTATCCAAAGATATTATTTTATTATTTTTATCACTATACTACGAAGGATTCATGGCAGTGCAGTGCAATAGCGACGCCAAAACTTGTTATTTTAAATTCAAAGGTCCTGCGCGGATGGACCCCTCGATGGAACGACAGACGTGCAGGGAAAAAGCGTGGCTATCTTGAAAGAGACAGAGAAACCGGCAGCATGTCATGATGCCGCATATACATGTATCATCATGTAGGTATGTATGCTGTACCGTCAAACGGTCCATCGAGTGGCGCTACTGGTGACGATTTCTTAAACCACAAAAGCCGTAGACGTCATCAGCCGGGAGCGCTTTTAAATTCATTTTGAGATTCTTTATAAGTCTGAAGACCGGTATCAGAGAAATAGGTTCGCGAATTACATTTTTTTATATCATTATCGTCGTAAAACCTAGAGGAACTCGAAATAATTGGCTCGTATTACTTTTTTCTTTTTCGTTAAAAATAATAGTTGCGAAAGTTATAGGTAAAAGAATTACAATATTTTTACTAATAGATATATTATCTTAGTATGGCTGACGTCAAAATGTTATATTTTTTAGTCCGTTATATAATTACCAATTTTTGTTCAAGAATTGGAAAGTAACAGAGGAATTAACTATTCATGTATTCGGGCTTTTATTCCTAAAAGATCGATGCGATACATATTGGCCTTGGATTGAACTCTGATATATGTAGATATGGTGGAGGAAGAATATCCTACAAACAATTCGGTCTGCGTTATATCAAAGTTTGCGCAAGAAAATCTGTTTAAAGTAGACAAGCCATTCGGTGGCGGTGTTATTGAACAGCCTTTTACGAATTAGGCCGAATGTTCATATCACATATCGAGAATTAAGTATCAAGTCCACGTCTACCCTGCTCTAGAGCAACCAGAGGGCTTTAGTTCATACATACGTATGTCGAGATAAGAACGAAATTCGACGTAGAACGCATTGCCATCCCATAATTTTCCATTTAGGGGGACGAAGATGAAGAATTGAACTAATTCTTAACGATTTTTCAAAACGTTTAAGCCCGGCCGAAATTTCTAAGAAATTGTAATCAAAAATGTGGAATCGTATTACAGCGGTCATGGGCTCTGCCCCGAATGAAGTGGATATTTTTACGTGAAACTTACGTGAAAATCATTTCAAATACATGTGTTGAATAACTTAGTTTTTCACGTTCTGCCGCGACATGACAATTCGTGAATACAAATTGGTGAAAATCCATCATTTTTAAAATGAAGCACAGCTTTATGAAATTTTTATTTTCGATTTCGACAAGCGCTCCAAACATGTTTCTAAGGACCCCCGGAGACACCATAAAATTAGCGTACGATTGGAAAAATCCAACTGAAAATTAACGTGGCCCATTTCACGTATTTTGCGGCGATATAAGATGCGAGTGCCTAAAAAAATTTGCGACATTAGAATTGTGAAAGTCTGGAAGCATGTCTAGTTTAGGTGCAATATATCCCATGTAAATCAAAATAGACAAGGTCTTTTACGTCATGAAGTTTGGCCGACAAAATTCAAGATGTAGAAAAAGTCAATTTACTAGTGACAAATCAAAAGCGTGCGCTGCAATATATCATGAACATCCCTACTATTGGTGATAACGGTATGTGTTTGGAATTTCATTTGTTGGGGGGCATATTTCACGAATTCAACGAGATAAACTTAGAAGATTATAATCGTGGGAACGGGAAAGTCATAGTATAGGTATACAGTACATGAAGCAAAGAGTTTGATAGCGTGGCAATCGGTGTCCTCTTCGGGCGCAGCTTCCCCCTGATCTTTGAGCCCCACGTAAGTACGGAGGTTCAGTGAAGCGTTTTGCTCGTTCAAGTGATTAAGTATTCGGTTTCGCGGATATAATTATTTGCATAACGATCGTGAGAGTGATAAAGTTATATAGGTACTCAATTAAAAGTATAGTGATTATATGAGCCGCACAATAATATCTATAATTGTGGTTTAATTTCTGACGAGAGATCGAATTTCTCCAATAACTAATTGTAATAGCTACCAATTTGACTTAATTACTTGACGCTGCGAAAAAAGAGATGGAATATCCTGCGACGGACTTAGGCTATCGCGTCCTGTCTAACCCGCGCCTCAAACCAAAAGCCCAGCGAACGCAAAGTCTGTTGTATTAATTTGATAATACACATGCATTATTCCGCAATCAGTGTACGCACACAACCGCCTGAATATTATACGAGAAAAAACCCGCCGCGATTGGTATCCACGATTCTATGCGAATTTCGATAGGAGCAATATCTAAAGACATTTACACCAACACAAACACTCCTCTTCACGCACACCGTGGTAATGAAAGAACGGATTAGTTCACAAAATCCTATTCGATTAGTAATAGATTTATACGTATATAGGTATACCTATCTATGACTTTCCCGTTCCCACGATTATTATCTTCTAAGTTTATCTCGGTAAATCCGTGAAATATGATCCCCAACGAATGAATTTCCAAACACATACCGTACTAGCACCAATTAGTAGCGATGTTCATGATATATTGCAGCGCACTAACAGCCGTCCACAATTATTCTTCGAATTATTTTATATCGACTTTGAACTGCTTGAAGCAGAGTCGAAACGTCAAAATGGATCAAATCTGATACGATCGGGGGGCTAACTAAAGAAATTCCCTGGGCTTATTTAAAAAAATTGTTTTATAATCAACGGATTACCGTCCAATTACGTATGGATCAGTCCATCATTCACCAACGAACGACTGACAAACGATTGCAAAGACAATTAATTATTTCCGAGCAGATGAGGGGCTAACTATAATATGGAGGTGATTTCAAACGTATATGTACGATCAAAAATTAATTTCAAATGAAAATTAAAAAACTTTTGAAGTGAAACTTCATATCGCGCGGTAGACGTAAAATGAAACTCGAATGTAACGCAAATGCGACAGGAAAATATACTCATAAATATCTGTATAAAATTGTCGTCTGTCAATATATAGGGCGTTCCTTGCCAATGACAAAACAAAATTGTAAATATACCCGGAGCGAAGCGATAATATTTCCCAAAACTTCCCATATTAAATCGTAAATTAATAATGCAGTTTTTATAACTATAGTATAAGGGCCGTCAGTAATTCTCCAACATCGGCTTCATCTTTCATGACTACAATAAACGGTATCATATCTAATTATTCAGGCTATGATTTATCATTTCAATTCTTGGTCGTAATGTTATATAATTCAGCACAATACTCGTAAAATTCGTACTTTTCAAAGTTGAATTAACACGTTTTTGTAATTAGCCTGGCTGTTGACGTCGGTGAAGTTATACCATGTGAACAATCCATCGCCTTATTATATGCAATCTCATGTTACAAATCACGAGAATGACATGCGGGTTGCATACGACAACCATTCGCCACTTCGCCAAGCGCGGGAAGCACCGACCTTGACCTTCAGTAGTCCCACCAGCTGTTGCGGGGTCATAATTTTCCTAATTTGACTCGATCTCCCCTACAACTTCATCAACCAGTAATATTGTATGAGTGGTAATTTTATCATAGTTTTGGTATCTTTTACTTTGATCTGCACCTTCTTGTATGTACCTTTATTACCATCATTACTTTTAGCTGCACAATTACCTGTAATCGTACGATCGCTCTGTGGTGAATAAATGAAATCCAATAGGTGGGATATCATATCGATGTTGCAACGATAAATTCTCAAATATGCCGATAATCAAACGCTTCTTTATTCTCAGTGTTATTCTTCAATTGACCCTCTCTATTCCACACATTCATTCAGTATTCTCCAATTGACCCTCTCTATTCCACACATTCATTCAGTATGGGCAAGCTGGCGTGCAGTCGTGCAGACGTTGCTTCATACACATCGTTGCATAGCTGTGTTATTTAGAGTTTTCGAAATTTTGAGTCAAAAATTGCTCCTGGTATCAGGAGAACATCGGGGCTAAGGAGGTGTGCTGAAATTTTTTTTTCGAGACTGATTCCGAGTTCGATATACCCCCGTTCTATAAAATTGGAACAGAATTCTTGTTCGAAGGTGGATAGGTATCTACAGAAATTCATAAAAGGAACGCCTTAGCACTTGCAACCTGTAGCTCGCAAATCATTTGATTCTGAGTCTCCGAGTGCGTTAAATCAAGGATTTGAATATTGTCAAGACGTATTGTTGCTTGATATATCGTTTCCATATCTCAAAGAAATGAAGTGTAAAGAATGCTGAACCATTCAAATTTCAAAAACTGTTAACTGTATCAAAATGAACCTAACTGAAGTAA
Source organism: Macrophya alboannulata (assembly GCA_949628255.1). Classification (NCBI taxonomy): domain Eukaryota; kingdom Metazoa; phylum Arthropoda; class Insecta; order Hymenoptera; family Tenthredinidae; genus Macrophya; species Macrophya alboannulata. Next base: position 6,670,974 of record OX451206.1, read on the forward strand.
AAAAATCTTACTTCATGATTCGCTTTAATCCTTTTAAAGGAAGAGTGTTGATTAGGAGAAGGAGATGAAGAGGTTAATGTTAATAACGACTAGAATAATATTCTAATTGTGTATTTAAATAATAAACTTTATTTAATAAAGTTGCTTTAAACTTTACACCTTGATCAGTACGTTTATGAAAATTAGAAAAATATCAAACTCTGCAAATCAACATATACAAAAGGTATTAAAAAAGAAAAATTGTATGTGTGTACGAGTACGTTATACTGTATCACAATTTCGGTGAATATTTTTGGTTTTTTTTTTTTTTTGTTACAATCCTTCGATTAATTATAACTGAAAATTTGACACCAGCCGAAAATGCGTCCAAGTTGTATCCTATAGTATCCTTAAAGATACTAAATAACGCATAAAGATAGTTTCAACGAAACGGAGGAATGAACAAATGTATTAACTCGTTCAAAATATATATATGCTGAATTATTATTATTGTTTTTTTTTTTCTTCAATTCTTGTTTATTTATTCTTCTTTTTTTTTTATTCTTGGACCTTGTATACTCTCGTGCAAACAATGTCGTCCAGCTTCATGATCTGAAACAGTTACGAATTTCAAAATTAAACTCTCTTTCGGATATATACTTCTGAGATCGGTAAAAAATAGTTCATGAGAACTATTTGCCATATATAACTTAACTTCATCAAATTTTTTTCCAAGGCTTAACACTCGTTTCTAAGAACTAAAAATAGCACGTCTACAATTGAGCCGATGATAACGTTAACTAACGGACATCATATTTCGTTTATATTTAAAATGAATTTGTCACGCAACCTTAACGTCCCAGCTTTATGAGACCGAAGACTCGTCATGAGAATCAACGATGCAACAGAGAATTAATAATGATATGCTCTGGTTATGGCGTGTTGGAACAAAAAAAAAAAAAAGGAAAAAATTTCTGCAGATGTACAAACAGTTGCTGATGATTATACATACATACAGTGATCGTATAACGAACTTGCTAAACTTAAATACTCACAGCTGTCATCTCCGTGGGTGTGAACTCTCGTTCTATTGTCGTCGTCTGTTTCTCTCCCTTCTGAATATGGACGAATTTATTTCCATCGCGAGTAATTACACTCTTTACTTTACGACCATCAATGGTCTCCTCGTCGAATTCTTCGCCGAGTTTGAACTTGATTTCGGAATTCTTGAAGGTGCTGGTAGTCTTGAGGGTGTACTCACCGTCATTTTCAACCAATTCTACGGTCGGGCTGATGCTGTTTCCCATCTTACGGGTCACCAGACCAACTCCTGTAAAACAAAGAAAATGGAATAATTCGATTAGTCTTTAGACTGAAGATATGTACGATTTGTCGTTACTAATCATGTGAATTTGATAACGATTCAGACGGTTAATTGGAGAAAAAAAATTTTGTCAAAAAAATTTTTTTTTTTCAAATCCAAATAAACGGTATAAAAATGTTCGAATATGTGTTGGAACGGATATTGTAGGCGGTTGCGAGTCTGCTAGACGTATTAAACATCGTTGATACCAAACTTCGTTGATAATTCTCCAGTACGTATGTATGTACAGTATAATTACCCAGACGTTACGTTTGAAATACGAAAATAATATAGATATACAACGAATATACATGTATATTTACAATATATTAACAGAGAATAAGCGAGACCGTGGTAGTTGCTAATTCCTCAAGGACCCGAAGGCATACGAATATTCGCACGGTCGAAGAATAATATTTACACAAAATGGAACGTTTTTTTTTTTCTCTCTCTCTCCCACAGTAATTCTGAGTCCCGATTCAAACGTATCTATGGAAACTTTTCGAAGAGTATAAATACATATATTCATCAATTGTAATAGCCTCGGTAAAAGGACCAATAATTGATGTAAGAGTCAATTCATAAACGACGGTTACGAAGACTAAATATACATATATAACGGACTATATTGGCGAAGAAAGACGTACGGAATGAATAAGTGTAAATAGCCGATGATTAAATAATATAACAATGCTACAAAGTCTATCGCGCGCGAATCCAACGGTCATCTATATTTAGTATTTGCCAGATTGGTAATTCAAGATGACCTTAACGGTCGGTACTTGTCGTAAATAAAACAGGGAAAAAAGTTTTTAAATCACTAAACTATAATTATTACCATGAATCAGAATTAACTGTCGATAGAAAATTCAGGTCTATGCAAATTTCGCTCGTTTTTAAGTTCATTGCAAATTTATTCCTACACCTCGAAATCATTCTTTATTCTCTCGGTTGGATTTTATCGTTCGTTTATTTCAACACCGATATTTCTGGACCAAAATTTCTCGCGCAAAAGTCAATGATTTTTGATTATTATCAATAAAAGATCAGACATTAGAGCCAACACCGTGCAAAGTGCCGATTGATAATTAAGACAATTAACTATTATTAACTCTGATCGAAAGATTTTAATATGAAACTCACCCAAAGTCTTCATGTACTCATCGAAATTCTCGGACTTATCAAGCTTGTATTTCTTTCCTACGTATGCAGCAGCCATTTCGAATGGATATAATTTTAAACTTGTAACTGAATTAGTTTGAGAGAAAGAATTATAGCGATGTAGGCACGTGTACTCGTCGAAGTAAGACTGACCGCTCACGAGCTTGCGAAACGAACTTTATAGAGCTCCTCCTAATCGGCAAATATCATTTATGATACGAATATATGTGTATAAGAGACGCAAGTTTCTCGGTCATTGGTCGACGAAGATTCAGAAGGAGCCAATCAATGAATGATCGACAGAGGCTCGAAGAAGCGAGGAGTGATGGTATATCGACAATGAAGTTTGACCCTCTGCATGATGCGATGTGTGACGAGTATGTACACACGTATCCACACAACTTGGGAGTTCAAAGTATCCGTCGAATACAATCTTGCTAAGGAACTTGATGAATCGACGGAGTTATAATTGCACTTTAATATCTACTGTACGAAACGGATGACCGGAATTTTAATTCTTTTGCACATGCATATTCATACGAACTTTTCATTGTTCTGTTACTTTCTTTTTCACCTTAGTCATTCGGTTCATGAATTTTTTTTGAATCAAGTTGGGAAAATTAACTATAAATGTACATACGTATAACTTGACTATATGTATACACAGAAATATGTATATATGTGTAAGATATATATATACATATATATGTGAATGCAAATTATATTTGAGTCATATATTTCGTGTTATGATTATAAGCCGAGAGGTCAATTGTCTGAAGTTCTATGAACGAATAGATGCATAAAGTGTGAGTCTTATGAACCGAACAAGTGGAGATTGCACCAGTCACCACATGGGCATAAATTATAACTCATATAGCCTCGGAATGTTTCGACTGATTGTGAGAATGAGGTGATAAAACAAATGCATCTATATAAGCAGCATTTGTAGTCCGAGCACGAACAAACAATTATAATAATTAATTATTATAAGAATCATCGATTCAGACGGCAGAATAATACATATTATACGCAATATATGTATAGATTCGAATTTTCTTATACAGCTGAAACTAATATTTTGATCAAATTTAACTTTTTACGCTCGTTGAACGAATTGGAATTATCGAGATTAAAATATCGCTGTAAAACCTATAGCATCAATATAATCTATAAGGTAGAAGTACTTTATGTCGTAACTATCAATACAATATTGTCTTGGATTAGGTTTATCAATTTATTTACAACTAGGTATTACACAGGCTGCAGTATTTTTTTTCCCCTTCTTTTTGGGTATGTCCAAATGTTTGTACTGTATTAAAAAAAAACTAGGTGCGGAAGGTTTTGAAATATGTCATAAAATAGTCTTTAAAAAAAAATTCACTATCGCGTGAGTGAATATGCGATAGCTGTATGAAATTTTTTGACTTACAATCAAATTCTTGATCGAAATGACAATATGAACTGTTCAAATTTGTTGAGTCATAAATTTTCCCTTTACGAAGTATAAAGTACGGTATAATACCGTGTCGAGGAAGAAAAGACGTACTTCACTTGTGAAGCACGTATGTAAAAACCGGTTATCCAAGTCTGAGACAAAAAGGGTAAAGTTAGAAGGTCGGAAACACACGAGGATTATTTTTAGATCGAATAGTCTCGTTTGCAGGAAGAACATATATTACAAGAAAAAAAAAGAAAAAGAATAGGTTTATTAAACTCCAAATATCATTCGAGATGCGAGAAAGTGATGACTGCAAACTAAATTTACTTGATAAGATATCAGATCGTAAAAATCTATTTTTATGTATTATCCCCTCATTGTTAGTCAACTTTGAAAGAATCCGTTTGAACGATGACATGATTCGTGCATGAAAAATGTCTACGTGAATTAGTACGTCTAATTCCGTTTTAACCAACTGTCTTAAAAATGATTCATTATTTGATGGGAATTTAATCAATCGTAAAATTTATCGGTGAAAGTGAATTATTATTCGTATAAAAGAAGCATACTGAAAATAGAATAGATAAGATCATCTATAATTCATACTCGAAATAAACGGTAAATGAAATTTCAAATACAGATATTTTCTTTCATTTCTGATGTGGATTAGGTAATCCTAATTTATACGTGCCAAAATTTATTTGGCTAATTCAGTTTTCATATTCGAATACGTAAATGATTTTTCTTGGACGTAATCAGTTGGAAACAGAAGTTCGAAAAGTACTTAATACTCAAATCAATTATTGATGTATCATCCTGTATTTAAATTCGAAAAATAAGACCTGAGTTTTGAGAGAGAAGAAGATACTGTATAAAGTTATGAGTTATGAGTATAAAAAAAGTCTATGAATCGTTAATTCCGTATAATCGCGGTAGCAGTTTGCAGAGTTCAATTTCCGATGAAACGTTGCTTATAGTATACGAAAATCAGCGAAAATATACCTTCTTAGCTAATGGATTTTAAATCCTTTTTCCATTCGTTGAAAATCCTGCAAAAAGTCTTTGATATCGTGATCGTACGATCATTTCGTATAATTTATCGGAAGTAAACGATTGGATTAAACAAAAATACATCGATCGCGCCCACGGTTGCAGCTAAGTTACTGACAATCGTTTATAGAACTATATATAATCGTAATACGATAAGAGACGAACTTTTATTATGATTAATGAGATTTTCTTATTCCATGTGACAAATCGGCTGCTATAACCTACCCCAGGGATTAAATAACCGCATGTCGTTATCTTTTTCTAAGAAGACCAGTATTACAGCATATTAGATAATTTTTTTTTTTGCCTCGCCAATTAATGCTCACTGCATCGATCGCAGTTCAACTTTCAAGGCATTTTAGACGTATGTGTTAATTGATAACCAGCGTAAACAGTTCTGGCCTAATCTCGCGAAATTGATTAAATTCAAATTCAAATTGACGTTCGAATGATTAGAAACTGATAATTCGTTGCCTAAATTAATTAAGAATTGAGATTATTTGGGGTCGGTGTTAGTCCATATCAATGTCGAGAGATAAACGCCTATTTTACACTCGACATTTTTTATTATAGCTTAGAACGAAAGTCTTCACACGCAGATACGAGCTGATATAACAATTCCGCACTAACCGCGAAGAGTACCTAAGTCACGTACGCATAAGACGAGTATTTTATAGGATTTCCGTAAGGGAAATTTTATGCGAGATTTTCTGCACGATAACATCCTGATGTATTATATGTATATATGTATATAAATTTGCGATATCAGCTCACATTATATGACGTCAAGGTTTTGCTAATTGATACAAAATGTAAAAAAACTTTTTTTTTTCTTGTCTTTTTGTTGTTTTTTTTTTTTTGTATTGATTTACGTTACTCGATAACAAAAACAAGTTCGAAGGACTATGTGATCGGATATCGGTGCATATACCTATACGAGTATATACACATATTAAAATCAGCTTTAAAATACCTAGATTATACCTATATGATGCGGTTGTGTTCATAATGTATACTGTAATCACAGTCTACTGCTGTACAGAATACTGCACATGTATGTACGTATGTACTTACATCCTATGTAGAAGTGTAAAAGCAAGTGAAACCAGCGCGGGACGGTTACTCGCTAGTCTAGTACTTCTTGGGTTACTCGTCCCTCCTTAGGTTACATTGTTCCAGGTACAAACTACCAGTCAACCTTTTTTTAATTATCAATTTTCTTCCTTGTTTTAGGTATAATATTATGTATGTACTGCAGTTTCGCGTTAAGACGATTATGGGGTGGGTATACAGATGTACTTTTTGACCGACCGAAACTACATCCTAATTACAGATCATTGAATCACGTAGGTACTTACATTCTGGCGTTCAATGATCATTGAAAACAAACGAAAAAACAAAAAAAAAGTTCATGTTTGTCAACATTTATTACAAAATATTTTGTCACCACAATGTACAAAGATAATTGTGGCTTTGATTGCAAAATTGGAAATTTTTTTCTTCTTATTACTAAGATATTCATTGAAAAATATGGATAGTACTATCTTTCAGCCCAGAATAATAATTTAATTGAAATACTTGTGAATTTGTGTAATACTTAATGGGTAAAGTAATTTTTTTCCTCGATTTTGATTACTACAACTATTTCAAGTAACGCAGTTCTGTATAAATGGTTACATGCGAGATCGAAAGTCAATTTATAGTATTTTAGTTTTCGAATTATTCATAAAATTGAAGTCTGGAACTTCTTTCATGACTGTGGCATCGCCTAGAGCTAAAATCGTAGAATAAGATTCACGAAACGGCATACAGGAATAACGAAGAGCTTAATACCTACTTATCTCCGGCCAGTGTTAAATTTGACATTTTTGTCGACTCACCCATTTCTGTTTTTTTTTTCCTTCTACGAAAGATTGATCATTGTTATCTGGGAGATTATGAACAGAACTGAATGAGATCATCGCAACTCAAAGCCAATAATTTTTATATGAGTAAGTGTACCCAATTATAATTATTATTATTATTTTTTTTTTTGTCAACTTTCATCTCGTCTTATTAGACTCATAATTTATGGGGCTAAATAAACTGAATGAAGAGAACATAATAAGTACAAGAATTAACGATAACGATAACCGCGAGAGGCATGCGCAGTCTATACACACATCAGCTCTGGTGTGTAGATACAAAGGCTGGCAATGAGACGGTCGGCGTCGCGTCGCGGACGTCAACGCACGGACGGTCCCGCATCTATACGCATTGGATGCGGTCGCCACGCACGCGATTGTTACTTATTAGTCTACATTGAAGAATAAATTCTGTTCAGGGACTAAATTGGGCTTCAATTGGACTGTCTGTCGGTCTAACCGACCGCGAGACGAACGAACAGAACAGTCGGATGCACGTCTTCAAAGTCGGTGGTAAGTCAATGCATCGTCATTAATCTAAATGAATTATAATTGATTAAATCATTGAATATATTCCAGGAGCTGGTCTCTATACCCTTCCACGAAACCATCCCTTATCATCTTAAATTACGTGGATTTAATAACGTCTTTACGCGTGCAGGGTACACAGGGATTGGAAAATATACTGAGGAAAATGCGTATAATAATTATCTTTATTCAAAGAAGCATAATCAACACAATTTGAATAAGTCATCGAAAGATGAACGGTGTTCATATTATTCGGTGAGAAAGTCACCTACCGTAATTGTACAGCGTTATTCGCGACTGATAATAACGGTGAATGCTGATAAGGTGTTACGACTCGTTGACGGAGTCATATTTTAAACTCGTCAAGGTATTACTTACAAACTGCTAAAACCGGCAATTCAAAGCAGAAAGCAACGCCAAGTCCGACATGCGTAAGAATTGTAACTTACGTATTCAAAACGGGTTTCCGTTTGGCTATTCTACCCAAAAGAAATATAAAACAAAACACTAAGTCAGTACGCGAAACGGTATGGAAACGATTCAGTTTTTAATTTAACAATTTGAATACAAATAACGAAATGTTAGATCATGGAATTCGTATCAACAGGTCGTTAAATCTTGATCACTAATCTTAATATCTGTTCAAAGCTCAGGGAATCAACCGTGGCGACATCTGGCACAGAATTATAAAAGCGTTCGAATGAATCTCGAGAGATTAGACGCGTTAGGCGCTTGGAATTCGATTCGAAATTCGAATGGGAAGACTTCACTGTGGGCTATGAGTATATAACGAAAATACACTCACGAAAAAACTGGAAACCCTGTATGTATCAGTGAGGGATTCTAGCCGAACACTTTACACGGAATCCCAAAATCTGTGAAGCTTAGTTATTCAGTTCCACAGTAACGGTGACCGTTGAGTCTAGATATCGCAATATTTGCAATTTTATTACTGGAATAAGTACTTATAAGAAAAAAAAAAAGACACGTATTTTGACGTTCTCTAAATTCGACTATACTAAACGCAAACCTGTTCCGAGTTCCACATAAATGTATTCGTGATTCATCGACAGGACTAGCTGCAGTTGTTTCAACTGAGTTGTTGAATATTTCGTAGCAATATAAAAATTCAGTTTAAACGGGTCTACCTTTCACGTGAATTTTTATCACATAAAACTCATTCTCGGAATATAATTTACTTGATCCTTTAACTTGATGTTTCTAACGGCTTATAGATATCCAGAGTCCAAATGTGCAACTGATAAGATAAGACTAAAGTAATTATCAATTAGCCTCGAATTTATAAAACGAGACAATCAATCAACCGTGTATGAACGAGGATTACGTGTGATTTACCTACAGCCAGATATAGGTACGTCTGGACAGAGATTTAACTATCCCAAGAAAGCTAGACGAACTCCGAATACGCGACCGTGCCAACTATTTCTCAAATATAAGTGGAAAATTGCCGGTGTGTCTTAAAGTTCTTGAATAAATATATAAAAGAGTATAAATATAGATAATATATGTTTTATATATATTTATACATACCTAGAGCCTTCATCAATTCCTCAAAGTTTTCGCTGGTGCTCAGCTTGTATTTCTTTCCGTTGAAATCAGCCATTATGTTATAATAATTAGTCGGCGTCTATGAACTTGCTAGTAAATAATATAATATACAGGTAGAAAGATACGAGCTGGTTTCTTGCCGGCGAGCAACTGATCCAAGGAAAATGTCGCACAGTATGGATAGAGTACCGCACCGGTTTCATCCCCGCCAACTATACAACGTATAATGCGTATCGCGCAACGCGAGAGACAGTTTGTGATTGGTTGAAAAAAGTCCCGCGTCCAGAATCTACCAATAATAAGATTTTCCGTTTTAAATTGGTGCGGTAGTCGTACTCGTACGTTTCCGTACTATAGTTGTACAATAAATTTTGTCGAGGGAATTAGAAAACAATACGACGGCAATAGAGACGTTTTATCTATTCTCTAGTAGCTGCAGTCAAACGATTACGAACGATTGCCGTAATCATAATATATTCAAGAATTAAAATTAAAATTTAGTAGGTATATGAACCGTATTTCAAGTCAGTATTGAATGAATGAAATACTGCGATACAAAGTCTGGTTGAATTCAGAAATTGAATCGCCATTTGATTATACGTATTATTCTATACGTTACAACTACCTGTCAGACTACAGCACCATCAGTTAAATCGAAAAACAACCCATCGTTGCGTCAAGGGGCGAGTAGGTATCTGGTGACGCGGTTAGCCGCAGAACCGACGAGTCGCACTATTGCAGTATAATACTTTAATATCTATACCGTATACTGCGCACATAATTCAACTCTTACGACTGATGAAAAATGGATTATTTGCCTCCGCGTCATCCGCTATGTAATTGCAGATCTCTAGATATAGGATAAATAAGCGAAAGTCATTTTGAAGTGAGAAAGAAAAAAATCGCCTTCAGTTCCTGAAAACCCGGAATAAAGCATAACGCGGATATGTCTGATCCGTCAAACCTGACAGCCCATTATTAATTCGACGCGAAAAATAAAGAGGGAAAATTGTATGTATATAGGGAGTGTTGGGGGAATCCCATATTCCCATTGTTATTTTATGCTTGAAGTATTCGACGCGAAGAATAAAGAAAGAAGGGAAAAAAAAGCTCGGGCGTTAAGGCTCGTGTGGTTATATAGAGAATTGAGGGGAACATATAGCAAAGAATGGGATCCGCCCATGGTTGCAATTCCGAGCGCATGTGGGCCCCAGCATAAACCGAGAGGTCCGACAGCCAAGCTGGGCCACCTCGCAGTTGCGGGAGATCAATATAGAGACGCAGGATCGCTCACGCCACCGTCGTGCACACGCGTATTGCCGCACACCCTTGACGCCCCTCTTTCCTCTTAATCTCTCGGTCTTTACAGCCTGGGCTTTATTAGGTCGGGAAGTAGTGGGCCGAGCGACGATTCGTGAGAAATTCTACGACGACTCTTATCGTTAGCGCATTCGAATTGTTCTACTTATTAATTTTATCCTACGAGTAGCTATAATAGTATCTATTATTATCTACATCTATACACATAATGTGACTACAAAATGTATATATATAACTGTGCATGGAGTTAGTATCGAAATCAATGTACAACCGTACGAATTTGAGAAAATAAAGTGATTATTTTTTTTTTCTCTTCATTTTTTTTTTTTTCACTTGCACATTTTAACGGGTCAATTTTTTATCCCGAACATGTACTAAACCGATAGCAACAAAACTGGGTATCGGATATCCTCGAACTTGACACTACATATATAAGTTGTGTTCAGTAGACACACAGACCGCGGAGTATGTGTACGTTATCTTTAACATTCTGCTGCTGGAGCGTCTGTGGTCAGAATTGTATAGATATTCTGAATTTCTTTTCAGGAATACAGAGAGTTTCTTGGATCCTGATCCCAATCCAAGAGTTCCTTATCCATCTTTTAACAATAATAATGATAATAATCATAATAATCATAATCAATATGAGCCTGAATTCGGAAACAGATTTTTGTAACTTTTGGTAAAATTCCTTTTTGATATTATAAGCCCGATAAAATTTCCGGGTTTATGTATTACAAACGAATGAGATTGAAAATATCGTTTGAAATAAATACGTAGGTATATGTATATACGGTTTATGAATGAATTACAATTCGTTGATTTCGGAACGAATTTAGAATCATGCGGTGAAGTGAGGACACGCTCGGGTTAACTCGCTCCGAACTGTAATACGTTGAACAATTCTAATTCTAAGGTAAAGGTAGATTGTTCGGGTCTGGTGGAAGGGAGTGAAAAAAAAATTCGTACATGATATTATTATAAACTACCGCCGATGAACATATCCGAGCGGAAACATCTTGTATCAAGAAGTTATATCAAAAAAAGTAGCGATAAAATAGACTCTAATCTCACATATATATTTATACTCTACGTTACAGCTGATTATGAATTTTCTTATCTACCTTTCAATGCTGAGATTTAGTTGATAATGGCCTGACTTACGAATTAGCTATATCACTTTGACATGATCTTACCTCTTTGAGGCCGATGTCCAAACTTTACAATTTTTAACTTTAGCGATTAACTCAGGAAATTTTGATTCAAATTGTAAATGTAAAATGTTTTTCTTAGTATATAAGTGATATTTATGCTGATATTACCACAAATTCATTCGACTGGCCTGGTTATAAGTATCGTAAGAAAAATCGCCATAGTCCACTCTGCAAATCTGTGATTCTTTGGGAATAAATCGTCCAACATAGGAAAATGAATCGAGGTATTTCTCGTAAATAGTAAGACCTGGACTAGAAGTCTTAAACTTGACGGACGGCTATCTTATCTCAGTGTATGTACATAAGAAGTGGTAAAATTACACCGAAACCGAAATTTTGGTCCCAAATCGTTGACTTATTGATGGAGTTTCCCATACATACTTGAACAGCGTAGAGATAAGCTCAAGAATGAATCCATTTTTCTCTCGGTTATTATGCCTGCGGGTCGTTGACCTGTATTGAGAAATTAAAAATCGAGATTTTCAAATAGCGGAAGTGGTTTACCGAGTGAAACCTAATCGCTACTAATATTATACACAGGTGTACAATTTTCCGAGAATCTGTGACACAACGTATGCATGAAGAAGGTATAACGAGAGATATAAGTAAAAATCATTTGGTCAAACTTTTCGATATTTATTTATCACGTTGTGTGATCGGCCACTGCAGTGAGCAGGCGAGTTTAATAATCCTAAAATGACCTAACGGTCGAGCGCGGTTCTTCCCAATTTAAAATGATTATAACCCACACATATGCGGGTTTGAAATGTATATATAGAACATGATATACATATAGCGGAACTCTGCCCAGTCCAATACAATAATTGATAAACCGACTTCCTTTTATGCGGTCTATTCCCGTCCCTTACAATGCAGCTGATTATAACAATTAAACGAACTATTATCTCAATTGTAATTTCTATGAAGTTTGAATATCAGACTCTCTCCATCTCGTTTAATGAATTAAACCTTTTTTTCATTCGATTCTGAATGATCTAATACCGTAACGAACTACTGCAATCGCGGTCTCCAGTGGATGTGCAGTAGAAAGTCTAATAAAAATGATCGACACAAGTTGTGGCACTGGCTGGTTAAAATTGGCCTCAGATATACGCTACGGACGTGCGCGAACCACTTCCGGTATAGGGAAGCCTAGCCGGCACGGCACGGCGCGGCGCGGCGCAGGCCCTACATCCCATCGGGTGTAGAAGCGCGGAGAGCAGCTGGTGGTTTACTCGTCGTTCGTTTTAACCGGCAGGCTACAGTCGGTTTAATAAAAATCATGCGCGAAAACTTATCGCGAACGGAATATCTCCGGGAGGAGGAATGCAGCCCGCAAATATTGGTTTCGCAGGCTATACCGTCGCGCAGGTATATAATACACGCATTTCCCCTCCCGACATCGCATCCCATGCCATGCCAGTGTCAGACGATTCGACTTTACTTTATACTCTTTCAGCAAGCCTGGAGGACCGACCGCGACCCTGCGTTCATTTTTGTACGATAGGTAGAAGGCACATCGGGCCACGGGTTCTCATCTATCCATTACTCGACCGAAAAAGAAATAGAAATAAAAACGAAAAAATTCTGTGAACATATAGATCGATATTTTCCTATTCAATTCCAGGTATAATACCATATTGAGGAGTCGAGTTAGCTCCTCGTTAATCAACCATGTCTCAATTCCTTCATTCCTATCCCCCATTATCGGGCATTATTGTGTATTTCTGGGTCGGGAAAATTACTCGCCATGACCTTGAGCCTCCAGGCCTCAACTTTGAGGAACAATTAATCGCAGCATCTGTCCTGGTGCAGTCGAAGGCCTTGTATTATGTCGTTTGTTCAACGACCGATACGTTCAAGGCTACGATTATAGTTTCTAACAATTATTTCATATTATTGAGAATTCGGAAAAATTTTTTATTTATTGGTTAATTTTTTTGCGGCAAGGTTTGTTCTCCGGACCCCCAAATCATTCATTACCATACGCTATCGCATTAACGTAGTGATAATACGATCCAGTGAAATTCTGTCGGCGTAGATCTTCCGCGGAATATACTGCAGGCGTCTCGGAGCTGCCGCGTCGCGACGAGGCCGGGCCGGGCCGGGGCGGAAACTGTCTGTCGCGTTTAACGGGTGCGAAATGTGGCAACACCGCTGCGTAGGTTCCGCCGCGTCACGACTCGCAACGCTGAACACGCGCCGCGGGCGGCCGGGCGGGCGGAGTTACGGCGGTTTGTCCGCCGTCCGCAGTCCGCAGTCCGCATCGGTGCGCGGAGCAGTAGCCGCAGACGAGTTTTCCGCTTAAAATAACCGCGTATCGAATTTATATCAAGCGAAGGATATAATAATCGATATAAAGGAAATAGGAAATCTCTCCGCAATATTATCATCATTATTTATTTTCAGCTTAAATCGTGCAGCGTTTTTCATAAATTTATATACCTCGAAAGTTTTTAGAGTCTACTTTATAGCTGCGATTTTAGTCTGTATAGCGTTTAATGACCGTTTCGGCCGTATGAGTTTCGACCGTTTTATATCTACGTCGGTTACCCGATTATCAGAAAATAAAAATAAAAAAAATCAAATAATGTTTGACACGGAGAAATTTATCGTCGAGATACAAAAACGACCGGCTATATACGACGTTAACTGCGAGGAGTATAACGACAGGAATGCAAAGATGGACGCTTGGGACGAAATGTGCCAGGTGATGGTGCCCAATTGGGACAACTTGACGAACGAGGAGAGGAACACCGAAGGTACAAATACAATACGTATACATAGTTTTACCCGACCGGCATCATCGATCGATCACATTTATTAGTACCTACTACCTACCTACCTATACCCATCTACGTACTACTATTATCGCGATGTTATCTTGCTCTACAGTCACGTGCGGTTCGTTATACTATACCAAAACTATATACCGTACAAGTGTATAGTAAGTCTGTACACAGAAGGATATTAGTTCCTCTATTTATTACCTACGTTGGATTTGTTCAATCTCAACTGTTGCAATGAGAGCGAATTCGTTTATAAATACGATAACGAAACAATAAAAAAAAAAGAAAAAGATTTGTGAGATAGTTACTCCAACGTTTCCGTAAAATAAACCGCGCGATCATTTCCTCGTTAGATATATTCTAATATAACAATAATGAATCTCGGTTTTCTAGTCTGATGACTTTACACCTCGCTCTTCCCTCTAGATATCCCCGTACGGAACTCTATGTATGATACTTTGCGGGTAAAGCGCGCAGCTATGCTCGCAGGAAAATTATTATCTCCCGTTGCCCCCGTTGCTCAGGGGCATGGCTTGTATGTAACGTTGCGCACGCGCGTCAACACGCCTAGGCTGCAGTTAATTGAGCGGTTTACAAAGTCGCGAAACCGGCTGGTTGTTGTTATTGTTGTTATCGTCATTATCATCGTTTATTATTTTGTAAAACAAAAAAGACGAAACATAACAAAAAAATATATACATATATATGTTATGCAAATTATTATGATCGATTGTCGAATTGTTTTACAGAAAAAAATTTGCGTGGAAAGTGGAGAAACATAAGGGACTACTTTATGAAAGAACTGAAATTACAACGTTCCCAAAAGTCCGGTCCAGCGGCTCGAAAAAGAAAGAAATACATATACTTCGATCAGTTGTATTTCCTGTTACCGACCGTTGAGAATAAAAGGTAGATCTATCGTTCGTTGGGAATATTGTTGTTGATTTTTTTTTTTTTAATTTTTTCTTCGCGTTTCGGCGAGAAGATAGCCAAAATTTTCTTCGCACGAGAATCCGCATGTAATCCAAACTGTGAAGTTTATGAATTGAAAAATTTTTAGAAACGTGATAAAGAAAGCTTCTCCACACCATCCGGACAGCGATAGCGAAATGGATAATCCGGTTATCGAAGAGTACGATTTTCCCGCAATGCAGCCGAGTACCTCGAGAGAGTATAACAACCTTTCGATGAGTTTGGCACAGCCGAAAATGCGCGGGAGATATTCAACCCAAATATGTGAGACTTCTTTGAACTCGTTCGACAACGATATTCACGATATTTTATCTTCCCATAGTCAACCAATGATACAAGACGAAGACTACGATCGAATGTTTCTCCTATCTCTTTTACCCATGATGAAACAGGTACCTGACGTCAAAAAACTAGACGTCAGAATACAAATGCAACAGATTTTAGCCGCCGCATTGTACGCCTCCGAATCAAAATGATACAAATATTTGCATTGAATGTCTTTTGGTTTTTGATCTTGGTTTTTTTCTCATTTTTTTTTTTTTTTCTTAATGAGAAAAGGAAAACAAACTTATGTTCCAATCGTGAACAATGGCATTAATGACGTCAGTTGTATGACGTCGGGTGATTATCAAACTTCGGATCTTTGTTATTAAATATTTCCGATTCTTCTATTTTAATATTATTATTATTATTATTATTATTATTATTATTATTATTATTATTATTATTATTATTATTATTATTATCATTATTGTTAATAAATGTGATCTACGAATGTAAGTTTAATGTCGTATCTCTAATCGCCCTGTGTACAGAAAACTTACAAGTAACAGTAATGTCAAAGCATTTGCATTTGTGTTGCTGAAGCGGTATCACGATTAGGGATGCAACAGAGTTTTAAATGCCAAAAAAAAAAAAATAGTTGGCTACTCGTTGAATAAGCTTACGAGGCTCACTTGATAATTTTACATCCAAGTATAGGTGGAAAACATTAAAAACACAAGTTTAAGTTTTATTAAATGTATTCAAAATATTGTACGTTACCTGTAAATCTGAACAAAGACATTTTTGGATAAGATTCTGACGATGATCAGATTATTTTATCTGAAATACGAAACGAAAAAAATAATAAAAAAAATACATATATATTTTTTAATAAATGGAAATATACGTTTTCTTTTCTATACCTACTACGTTATGTTCTCAAATAAGGTTCCCGTTTATTAAGTATCCCCATTGATTTATAATACGATGTACTTTACCTGCGATGTTGGTCTAGTTTTACTCGATCGATAAACCTTACTAGCTGTAGTCATGGAAAATTTTTACCGTATCAATCCATGGTGTTACAGATCTCGGAAGCATCGATCGAGGTACATCGTTCGGTTTTTAAGGTACATCAGGTCGTCGATAAAAAAGAATTTACTACTACGTCAACGAATTCGTGCTGTCGATAAGATAGTCTGCGATAAAGTTGCTGGATATTGAATCTTAAATTTATTGAACGATATTTTTTTGTTTGGTTTTGAGCGTATCATTATGGAAACTTGTGGTAATTTAGACGGGGAATGGGAAACATATAATGTATCTATTTTTCGTCAGATACTATTTGTCGCAAACTTCGCTGTTGTTTAAATAGGAAGTCCTGCGGAAGCTGGAAAATTCTGGAAAGTCCAAAAATATTAGAGAATTTCTGAAATGATTTCAATTTCAATTTTCAGCGCGATTACCTTTCCTCGTGCACTGCAGGTACCGCAACAATGAGTATGAAACAAAAGCCAGTTGATTAAAAGACCAAGCGTATTCACTTCCTGGTATTTGACGATCGAAGAACAGGCTTTGCACTCTGCAAAACCAAAAGAAGGAAAATGTTCGTCAGGAAAAAGCATAACTTTTTTCAAAATTGTCAGATCAACGAACTGCTCGTGATAGTCGAAAACCAGTTTTTGTTCCTTGAAGAAATATCAAAAATCAATTAACATTGCTGATGATTTTATATACCTGAAGTTCTGATCGGGATAGAAAAGCTCATTTAGCAGCTCACTAGTTCGTTAATAAGTTTTTTCGGAACCCGAATGATACGGGATAGGCTCAACAACCAATTTCAACGAGTGTAGATATTACTGATGTGAGTGTCCAGTAATATAGGATCGTCGAGTGACTTGATTGGAAATAAATCCATTCCGTTGGTCCCCAGCGTTTCTAATCTGTATAGACCATATCGACATGCCAATAGCGTAGAATAGACATATAGAACGTAGTGTAGGCGTATCTGTTAGAGAAGTGAACGCTGTTCGACCGTAAACAGTAATTACGTTTTTACGGAAATCGTTTCTAGGCTCTGCGATCCAATTTCCAACTGAGCTTGGAAGAGAGCAGTGACGCGAGCAGGTCAAAAGGTAAAAGAAAAAAAAAAGAAAAGCAAAACAGAAAAATAAACCTAAGTCATAAATCCCAGACCCCCAGCTGACTGGGTCTTTGAAAAGGTACATTAACATTAAAAGAGAATATTTAAAAATTTTAATTTCAAACTCGGAGAAATGATAATCGGTTGACGGTTTTAATTAGGGGAAAGTACCACGTATAGCGTAAATCCGGCCACTTATAAAAATTGAATTTTGGGGGAGAAAATTAGTTAAAAAAAACTCGTATGTAACATTTTTTATTAAATATTTGTAAAATTTGATCATTTTAGATCTCCGAACCAAAGATCCTTGCCATTTTCGGTCTAAAGATGAACGTTTAATTCATCGATCGAGGCAGTCACTGCATGTACTGCTCTATGCAATTGACATCCATAATCTAGTACCCTAATCCATCTGGCGCACGATCAGTTCTCGAAGTTGAAACTTGTATACCGTAAACTCCTGAACTAGGTATAACTACTTCATACGACGCGACGTATAGTATGATCTCATCCGACCAACCGAAGGCAGTATTTCGAACGTTTCGTATCGACGACGAATGCTTTGGATGCAAATTGGCGTAACTTGGCTAGTCGACGCATACTTGTCCGTTGTTAAACCGCTAGAATTCTCCAAGCAAATGCTGTTGTCAAACATGCAGTAATGAATAGAATGAAGTTATAGTCAATTGGCCAATTGTTCATTGCACCTGAATACGTGTATATAATGTATAGAAGCCGCTAAGCAACCAAGGAATCGTTCTAACACGTAGTTCTCGAAGTAGAAAAGAGTTTATCTTAAGTTTAAATCATCCCACGCTTTGTCTCCTCGGAACAAACGAATGGTAATTTCAATTCACGAGCTATACATTTTGACATTTGCATTTTTTATCTCCTTTTCCGCAATTCTTAGAGAATAATCTCAGATCTTTTACGCACACCGGTACGAGTATTAGAATCGTTGGATAAAACCGCTAATCATAGAAGTACTTCACGTCGTGCAGTTTGGTGCGAAAAGCTGTTTAATAATTGTGAGTAGAATTATTCGCGTTTTACGTGATTTGAGTCCAGAGTTTGGAAAGTAACCTTTTATATTTATAAGAGATTAAGTTCGAGGATCAAGAGGTAATAATAATTGTCTGGTTTGCTAAGATTACTGGACTGGAAATGTAATCTAATTTACGTTATAATTTATGCCGAAAACGTACTTTGGGATTATGACACCATCCTTCAAGTTGGTTGACTAACGGTAAGGTAAGGCTTCTCACTATGGCTTGAGCACGATTCGAAGGCTGCAACTAGAAGATAAATTAAGTTTCTTAGCGACATGCGTAGCGCCCCTAAACATACGGACGTGAATTATTGTCTCCTGAAAAATTAAATTTTGGCAGAATAATGAACGAAACCAAAACAAAAACAAATGACCATTCATCCGGTATTTTCACTTTTTGATTCATTCCCAGTTTTTATATACCCAAACTGTATAATATTTTTGAATTCTGATGGAAAAACCTAACAGAGAGAAAATAACGAGGTGCCAAAGTACTTTCGTTTTACGATACGACTTTCTGGTGTAATGCTGGTGTGATGTTTTCCTGTTAACTTCCTCTCTACTCTCATCCATCGATCCGTGAAATTTTTTCCGCCATTATTATCGAAACATATTTGAGTATTATGAATTTTTTGAATTGAAAATTATGTCGATTACACATGCAGAGTAACGTTGTCTGACAAGTGACGGGTCTTACTACTCGCTACGATTATCCGTGACGAGAATATATCTGGGATTATTTTCCTGGTATTTCACGCGGTTACAACACCTGCTATTTTCTCTTCAGAAAACGAATGGTACTTCTTGGTACCTGCAAGGGTGTTCGGGTCTCGGAGGTGCAATTTGTGATACGAAATGTGTACTGAAAATCTAACAGTCAACCTTGGGACTCAACAGATGCTAGGGCCACAGTTGGAGATAAAAAGAATAAATGTATGGAAGGGAAAAGAGATCTTGTCGCCACATTGTTCTCGTCGAATACTTTCTTGGGATGCGCGTATCCAAAATGGCAATCAACTCCACCGGACGCTTTTTCTTCTTTCTTACTTTCTTTCTGTCTTTCTTATTTTTTTTTTTTTTTTTTGCTTTTTCTCTTTCTTCTCTTCTCAGTGAGAGGTGAATTTGTTTTACTTATAGGCAGAATTACACCCGTGCAGTTCATTATCTTCTTCAGTCCCATAAGTATATATCCAGTACATATAACAACGGCTAAATTGGATTTTGTCTAATGAGAGTGCAGGTATCTCTTGATACACGACTCTCCTTAAAAAAAATTAATGGTTTGCATCCACTTTCTGACTTCTGCAGGATTATCATCGATGTTCATTTATTGTTATGTACGGAAAAAATCAGGCTCTATTTTTTCCACCAAAACTTAACTTTTACCTCAAAACTTCAACTGACGATAAAAATAAAAACTAGACATTACTAAGAATAGGATAACAACTATAGGGAGTTATCGCAGGCCATATAACTTCCCTGTATGTGTTCAGAATAATTTCCTTACGTTTTGCATAACTTGGTGAACCTTAGCCGAGTTTCGGGACTGAAGGTCGTCCTAAAATCGTGATTAAAATCTCGATTACCCTCGTCAAGTCCTATAAGAGTATGTATATGATCCATTCATGTGTATCATCGCATCTTTATGATTCATAGTCTATACATATTCTGAGTGTACTGATCCGCGCGTAGTATAATAGCTAAAGCTCTCCTATTTTCTGGTTGATAAACTCCCTCGCAATATACCTAACCTAAAATGTTGAGCGAATATGGCGTAAACGTATCGCGATAAGAATAAATCTACCTGTAGCTACCATAAATATGTGTGTACGTATGTACGTGAATATACATAATATAAATTCAATAGATGAATCACCGAGCGATATTCACCGCAAAATCCAACCACATATCATGAAATTCAGAGATGAGAAAGCCAGCTGACATTTTACGAACTATACACAACTGTAAATACTTATATAGGCGTAAGTTGAACCAAGCTTTACACGAATATATGAATACACATATTATATAGACATATACACATCCGTAAGGGTACCTCGGTACGTACGTACTTACCGCTTTCAAACCGCGGCTGAAGTATCTGCATATAGATAGAACGCGAAAGAGTATCTCTATCCATTCAACGATCACGGATTTATACGATATAAGTGTGGAGTTTCAGAAATAAAAGAGCTTTCGGACGCACGCTTTTTTTCACTATAAAAGTTGCCGAGAGAAGATCGACCTCTTCATTCTCTCGTTTTTGTCTTTTTTTTTTATTTTTTCGGTGGGGAGTTATTGTAGTGGTAATCCTAATTGCAGTAGATTATTTCTTAATAAAGATACATATACATATGTATATTTACCAAATAAATCATCTACCACCTATGACTGTGTTATATAGTTACCTTTGTTATTAATATGAAGCATTTTGTCGACTTGAAAAATTTGAAACCTCTCTAAATTACGTGGAATGAAAATCGTATAACTCTTCAAAAGAGCGTGAAAAAAAAACAGAGTGAAAATTCGCTCTTCAAGCGGTAAGATCTTTTCCAATTTTGTAATGGAATCAAGAGTGGCATGATTTTTTTTTTATTAAAAATAATTCAGAGAGCTAGTCGTTGATAGATATTTTATGTATGTATGTTATACATACAGGTGAATGGATTTGAAATTTATTGGCAATGGAATACGGACGTAATCGAATCTAGTCAACTCGTGGTAGTAGCTTGAGTTTTGCTGATGCAGCAACGACCTGTAAAATTATCATTATGTGATACCGATACGAATATAACCGGCCTCGTGATCGTGCAGCAAACGTTAAAGCCTTTTATCGTAGGTACAATATCCGGTGTATACTTTTACCGAGTCGTATATATATACGTATATACCTATACATCTATATCAGAAACGGAATATCATAAACGAATTATATAGCGGGAGATCAAAGTTCACCATGTCTTAGGAAAACTCGGTAAAAGCATATTTCGAGATGAAATATTAAACATACATAATAAAAATGGGATATATAAGAAATGGAATTGTCGAAGTGATATCCTGTGTTCTCGAAAAAATTTTCCTCTTACGACGATCGTTAAATGAAATGTCGATAGATGGATGGGATGCATCGTTGGTTTTGTTACACCGAATATCAACTCAATACGACTTACATAGTTACATCGATTCTCCTGCAGCTACGTCATTTAAATTTTGTGTCTCGTTATTGCAGGGTCC
This sequence comes from Macrophya alboannulata, assembly GCA_949628255.1. NCBI lineage: Eukaryota > Metazoa > Arthropoda > Insecta > Hymenoptera > Tenthredinidae > Macrophya > Macrophya alboannulata. The sequence goes on from OX451206.1 coordinate 6,692,950, forward strand.
TCTAATATCTTACAATCTGTATGAAAAAATTTCTGACAACTCGAAGACGTTTTTCTTCTCTCTCTCTCTCTCTCTCTTCATTTCAGAGACTTAAAAGTAAAGTGAAGTTTAATACCAAATAAAAAAGCATAATTTGATATAAATTGACAGAAATTGTGTAGAATTGAGCGAAGGAGGAAGAAGGAGAGGGACAAAAATGAATAAAAATTTGTCTTTCGAATAAATTTCGTGGAGAAAACAAAAACTCTCTGCAAGTCCAGGACTCGCCCTTCGAGGTTTTGGACCGCAAAGGTGTAAATGAAAAGCAAAGAGACCCAACGAGAGCTCTACGACACGACAGAGGCTCAACTAGTGGTGGCTGGACGGCGCACAAGCAGAGCCTTCCCCCGTGCGTCGCGACGCCGCAGCGTCTGGTCTACAAGAGTAGGTAGGATTTTGGGATGAATGTGGAGCCGCGACTCGCAGCATCCAGTCGCCTCTAAGACCGCGACGTCGCGTTACTTTGGAGCTAGGATTCCGGTGCGACAACTCGCTCTAATTGCAAAGTCAATCGTTGGAATACTATACATACAAATATATCTCTATATAGTGATATCTACGATAAATTCTTTACCATATCACTTGAGAGGTTTTTCATTATAAAGAAAAGGGTAGCTTGAGGTTTTCCAGCCCGTCATATATCGAGTACGTTTTTATGAAATTTCAAAATACTTTATGCCTTTCCCAGCATCCGATTACTAGTACCGTTTTTTGTTTATCTAATTTTTTTTATATCAAGATTTTACTATCACATTTAGCGAGGAACTATAAGTACGCTGTTTTACTTAGAGATAGAAATTGGACAAGTAGAAGATTTTTCGTTTCATTTTTCCTTCACCTTAAACTCGTTGATTTTGGTTTCTCCAAAATCAATCCATAGACAGAGAAAATAGAATAGCTATAGAATGATTTGAGTGGCAGATTGTTCGCCAACTCGGGGAGGACTCCGTTCGCGAATGTCTTGCTGACTGCAGTACGAATGAAAAAGGGGTTGAAATTCTTTGTCAATCGAGGAATGGATTATACATATTTTTTCTTATCAAAGCTTACCGGGGCTTTTTATTCACTTAAATCAATCAAATTTTTACGCACTTCACATCCTGCAAACGAAGGAAAAACTCTGTCGAATCTTTGAAGTAAAATTAGAAAAAACTTCGTCCACTTTTTTCAACGGCGTAAAAAACTTTCGGATCCGACTTGAAACTGATTTTTTTACGCTTTATTTGGACGGTCATGCTTTTCAATCTCAATTTCCGGTCAACCAAAAATTATTCAATCAATCAAAGCTGCGTTAATAATCGATTTATTACCGCGTCGCTAAGGCTGGATCACAGCTAATGCGTCAATTAAATTTTTCAGTAATTATTTTTGGTTTAACTTAGTATATTGTCGAACGAGTTGTAAATTGTTTGAAAAATCCACCCCCGCGCGAGTTAGGGGCCGGAGAATTTGTATTACCGTAAAATAAAAGTTGTTATTTCATTTAAATATTTAAAACAAAACATCTGCAGGTTCCTTGGGGCGAAACGCACCCTCGTAAAAAAAAAAAAAAAAAAAAAACGTAGGACCGAATTACAGGAGATTTGTTGACGTTTATAAATTTTTAAATCCTTCGTACGACTTTTCTTGACATTGGCTTTTTGGTTTTAAACAAAATTATCGTCGTTTTTAGGGACAGGTTTTATCCTTAAATAAATTTACGGAAAGCCAAAAATTTGAGTTACGTCTGGCTATAAAAAATTCAAACCTTCTGAGGTTTAATGTAAAAGTCAGCAAAATACTTGCCCGGAGATCTCCTCGTTTGGAAATATTTGATTGTCTTGCAAAATGCTGCGAAAAGATAGAAAGCGAGGAAATCAGTGAAATTGATTTGCAAATTCTTTTAGAATTCGTCGCCGTATCCATCAGCGTGGCGATTAACTGATATAAAAAAAAATATATATATTATATATCTGGGAAAATATTCCCTCTGCGATCATCCCTCTGCGATAAGATCCGCCGTGATCCGATGACCACGTAGATCGCGGCGTCACAACGTTAAGCGTTTAGTTTGTTCGCGAATTCGAGCACTAAACAAGTGAAAAACAACTTCCGGGCCAAAGGCGCGGTAAGAATCGGGGACAGAGTTAAAACCGGATGCGAACCACACGCCGACACATTGGAAGGGAAAATATCGACGGCTGTCAACAATTTTTTCACGACATCCCCTTGGGTTAACAAAGTCAGACTTCTGATGGTGAGTGAAATGGATAATGAGCTTATTTCCTGTATCCAGTCTAAATTTTTCTCTTTTTTCTCATTGAATCTGCATATCGAATCATTTATCTACTCAAACTTCTCTATATTTTCTCTACAATTATTTTTAAGTCAAATTGAAATTACTGAACATGTAGGTATACATATATATGGTCGAAGCTGTTCTCTTTTGATGCTAATTGTCAGTTTCATTTGTGAAAGTATCTAAATTGAAGTTTATCAGTTACGACTCGTAAAGAGCATTGCTCCAGACTGTCTGGTCTAATTTGTCAACTGTTGTAAGCCAGTTTTTTTCGCCACCATCCCAGCGTAGAACTTCGGAATCGGTCGTCACGACGACAAACCGATTGGATAATGTAAAGATAAAAATAAACGAAAAAAAAAAAAACGAGACTCAAGGAAAACCAAATGCTGCAGCCTCTCCTGATAAGACTTTTCCTTTTTCTTTTTTTTTTTTTCAAACCTTCTCGGGTCTTCCGCTTGGTAAAATTTCAATCTGTTTGTCTGGAGTAAGGACAAATCGATCCTTAAGCTCCTCAAAATCGTACAATAAATCATGCAAATATTTTAATCCACTGGGTCTTTACCCAGTTGGAAGTAAATCCATCATTTTACTTCGTGAATAGTTAAAATGGTTAATCGAGGGGATTATACCACTTTGAATTACTAAATATTCTTAACAGTGGTTAGATATATATCTCTATATATCCTGCGCGTATATACGTATTTAACAAAAACCCTTTCCAATTTCATAAGTCAAAAAAAAAACGACAAGATGAAATGAAAATTATCTTTTCATCAGCTGCTAATCTCTGAAAAAAATAAAAATAAAGATGTGACGTGATAGGGGCTTATCAATGTTTGTCGTTCGTACTGGAGGCTTTGAAGTCAATCGAAATTTATTCAAGTTAACCATAACGAGACTTGGTCAGAATTTGGAGACAGCCCTATATATACAGTGGCCACTATATATTTTCTCTAAATTAGAAATTTCTAATCCCTCAAGGGTGGTTACTCGCGGTTTTGTAATTGGCTCGCATTTACATTGTAGATGTCAACAAGCTACAAGACCGCGTAAACTCGAAGTTATTCAGCCTATTCAAATCTCCTATGTTAACAATATTTTAATGGGACCAATTTACATCTCTGTTTTCCAAGGATATTAAAGTCTAACTGTTTAATTCGTTGATAAAATTTTCCCAACTTGTGTAGGGGAATAAATAAATCTCATTCCCTCGTCTACTCTAATGTGTATATAATATCTTACATCCCTTATTTATTATACATTTACATTTTGGGAATTTCAAATCCCTTCGAACACCGCGAATACGAAGAAACACGTCATTTTATAGCTGAAAATGAATCGTTTTGATATTAAATTATACAAAAAAAAATTAACCAAAATTTACGAGAAAAAAAAAAATAGAATTCGCCTTCCATCTGGAAACGTCTTGAAGCCTGCTCCTGATCCTTTCAGAACGTGATCGCGGTTATAAAAGGCACATTTCGTAGTTACATTACGAAGCCTCGAGGCTATGCTACTTGACGAAGACGGACTAGCTGGACGATCTTACATTTTTTTTTTTCTCTCGCCTCCGAAAAATTTCTCTTCTGAATACGGCGAGACTACTCCTGACATAGCGATGGATATACCCATTATCTACTCCGAGGAATTTTACTCCTTATCTGAAAAAAAAAAACAAAAAAAAATTGAATCGAAAGGAAAAATCGAAACGTAAAGAGAAGAAAAATCCAAGTTTGAGGACCCCCTTTGCGTAATTTTTATTAGGTATAAGTCTGATAGCAAAAATTCCTACGGTTCGTTTAATCAATGAGAGAAAATGTGTCAGCTGTTGGTGTGAGGTGACAAATATCTAGATACTTTAGCCAAAACGATTTCCTTACTGTTCGTTTATACAGAGTCGCTTATAACTTCGATAAAAAATCATTTTCGAGGATTACAATCAATTTTAGAAATCGACAAAATTTTAAAACGCCGGGAAACGAAACGGGGTTTATAAATTTTCGAGAAAACGTACGAAACTTAAGTGTGACTAATATTTTATGCTACTGCAGATATAAAACGATGATATACGTACACCTATACTTCGATATCCTCCGAAATGGCAAAAATATAGTATCAACTTATCATCGCTGGTTGCGCGGTGACGCAATATGAATGTGGGAAGAGTTGTCCCGCAGTTGAATTTCATTTTCCGGACGTTTTGAGTTGGTTAAAGTCCGCGTGAGGAAACGGTGATAACTGTCAGGGATTTCGTTTTCATTTCAAGGATGGTATGAAAGCTCTGAAAATTTAAAGCTCTCGTCTTTCTGCAGGGATATAGGTAGATATATAACGGATACAAATGCACGGGAGGATCATGAATATTTATAAAGTATAAGAGAGCCACCAGAGGATTCGGGAGTTAAACCATACCAGCTGAATCCTCCCTGGAAATTCACTCACCGAATATCCCTGACAATTACCTAATCAGTAGATCTAGATCAATCGTATATAATATCTAATAAATTGCAAAAATAACTTGACGAGAAATTGAACAAACTTTGAGACTACTAAACTATCCCCATCATTTAAAAAGCGGAACTTTACTCTCCATCGTCAGCAAAATCAAAAAGTTCATTTCTACATATACATTTCGACATAGTTTTCTGATAGATTCATTCCCGTATTTCTATATATGATAATTAATCGCGTTTTTGCATTGATTAGCATTCATTTTATACCGTTATCTTGTTTAATTTCTCCCAAGATCCTCTGACTCAATTAATTATTAATTGACCTGGGAGCTATTGTTACTAAAATCCCCGAGATATACGGGACGCGGTAGGGACTCACTCTTTGTATTATCTTTAGGGGGTTGATTTTCGTCCTTACACATATACCTACCACCCGCACGGTCACAAGGGAGAGCTAGATAATTACAGAGGAATATATAGGTATATATGTACAATGTTTTTATAAATAAATTTCACCGTTTTCACGGCTCTCTGCACGTAGAGAATTTTCTCATGAATTAAGGGAGATAATCGTATCGTCTAGAGATCGAAGAACGACATTTGTTTTTTTGTTTTTTCAAACGGAGTTGAAAAAAAAATAATTGTCTTATTTTATTTCGAGGAAAAAAAAAGTAGATGCACAAGAGAGAAGAGAAATTTCAATTCCCAAGCCAGTCAGTTTCAATCTAACGCCGCGGGGGTAAGATTCAATAATTCAAGTACGAGAACACTTTATAATATCTCGAAAAAAAGACCAAAAAATATCTTTAAAAAATTCCTAAAACTGTATAAATTTTGGTTACGACTGTCTCCGCGGTAAAATATCGTAGTAATATTCCGCGTTCGTTGATCCAGTCTTCTCTCTCGATTTGATGCTGTGAAAATGCCATGTGCGTATAATACACGTTTACCCTGTAGCCCCATCAATGTTCTTTACAATAGAATACTCACTCACCCCGTTCTCACCTTACGAAGTTATTTCTTCCTAAACTTCACCTTGGTTCCTTAGATTATACCTACAACGAAGCACGCCCATGCACACTCTAGAATATATATTTATTATAAGGTGGAATCCACAGCTGTAATAACATGGAGAGGATCAATATCAACCCTAGAGATTGTAGACCGAGTATTATTTTTTTTTTTCCGATCAGAAAAGCTCATCGAAGCGTGGGTATACGAGATCTACTTGAACGAGTAGTGATCAAGTAGCATCCCTTAAGAGGGCATGAATATCTACGCGATACTTGGTCATATTTACACTGAAACGAAGATGAACATTGCTCGTTTTATTGAGGGAATGAATTAGGCAGTTCCGATCCAAATCAGGGGTCGAAGTTTGAATGAAAGAATTTTTTCAACCCTTATTAACGTTTCATTATTTCGTACGACAAAGTTTGTCTGAATAATTCAATATTGAAATCTTGCGATCCGTTCGGTATTAAGATTTTTTTCTTTCTTCTTTGTGTCTGTATATGAGGTATTCCATGCCAAGTGAACCAATCGTTGACCCTCACCTCTTCAAAAACTGACGCCGATTTTTCTGGTGATCAAGGAGTAGAAAAAAATATTTCCTGAATTTTTTCAGAATTTTCGGATGACAGCCGATGTTCTATATGATTTTTTTCTCTTTTTTTGGTTTTTTATGCATAACTTCCGTTCTTTTTCATCGATTTCCATCAATGAGAAACGAAAATTTTCGTTTTTCGGTCGACTTTTAGAATAAATTTTTTTCATATTTTTATTCTCGCTTTCTGATGCCTAAGACGTGAAAAGTTCGGAAAAATAACAAAAAAATTGAGTTTTGACCACTTATGACGGTCTCGATTTTTTTGAAAAAAATTACCAAGATTCCTACTCTCAAAACGATTTTTTTGAGCCGTGCCAAATCATGGGCAGAGCACTGGATCCAATTCATTTCGTGGTTTTTCTGTGAAATTTTTCTCATTCTCTATATCGATGTTGACATTGAATGTTCGAAAAAGTTATTAAAACATCAAATGATCATAAGTTTTGCTCAAAATGGCACTAAATTAACATCAAAGATTCATCGAGTTCGTTGTGGATCATTTTTCATAAGAATAATGATTGAATTAAAGGATAAAAATGATCCACAACGAACTCGATGAATCTTTGATGTTAATTTAGTGCCATTTTGAGCAAAACTTATGATCATTTGATGTTTTAATAACTTTTTCGAACATTCAATGTCAACATCGATATAGAGAATGAGAAAAATTTCACAGAAAAACCACGAAATGAATTGGATCCAGTGCTCTGCCCATGATTTGGCACGGCTCAAAAAAATCGTTTTGAGAGTAGGAATCTTGGTAATTTTTTTCAAAAAAATCGAGACCGTCATAAGTGGTCAAAACTCAATTTTTTTGTTATTTTTCCGAACTTTTCACGTCTTAGGCATCAGAAAGCGAGAATAAAAATATGAAAAAAATTTATTTTAAAAGTCGACCGAAAAACGAAAATTTTCGTTTCTCATTGATGGAAATCGATGAAAAAGAACGGAAGTTATGCATAAAAAACCAAAAAAAGAGAAAAAAATCATATAGAACATCGGCTGTCATCCGAAAATTCTGAAAAAATTCAGGAAATATTTTTTTCTACTCCTTCATCACCAGAAAAATCGGCGTCAGTTTTTGAAGAGGTGAGGGTCAACGATTGGTTCACTTGGCATGGAATACCTCATATGTATAAATATTCACGAAGTTCATTGGAGCCGTTAAAATATTTCTCGACAAGATACTTGTTTCTTTCAATTATGAAATTTCCTATTCCTTCGCAAATAAAATGGCATTCGAACAGCTTTTAATTTGTATTTTCGAATTTGCTGACAAATAAACAAATTTTGGAGTACTCCAAATTTTCCAAACCAAGCTGTACCGGTCCCCTTAACCTCGACTTCATTTAACGCGTCTAATTTTACTCCCCTTATTCTTTTCAGGGAAGATGAAAGTCAATTCAACCTCGCTGAGAGCCTAAAGTGAATAGAAAATTTAATACATGCTCGTATATCTAGCTACGAAGAGTTCCCTCCGCGATGTGAATTATATTCTTTGAAACTAGATTATGCCGAATCCCCTGTGACTTGAAGCATCCGGCTGTACATACGTGTACTCAGTCTCATTGTTCTAAACGTGTTGGCATAACGAAACGTATGTTTTCTTGAGTAATTAATTTTCCTCTTGAGACTCACGTGACACGGTCTCATTGCATGAAAGACGTGTTATACAGGCTGGTCGAAACATAATTACAAACCTATTTGCATGCCATTATTCTTGGAAACGTCAACAAGCCAACCCTATTCAAGTCTTCCGTGTATATATTCTGTCTATCCAAAAGGTTAATACACTGCAGAATTGCCTCCCCTAATTGCGACTAATTCAGACAGTTGAAAACGTTGGCTCGACGTCGCAGCCTCATTTCATTACGGGGTTTTATGGTTTTGACAGGATTTTGAGGGATCATTTTAAGCCGCCCTTATAATAATTTGACTTATTTTTATTTACTACAATATATACGTATACCTATGTATGTACCTGCTTTTCTCCAAGAGAGACACAAAGCTGCAGGATATTTTATTTAGCCACGTTAGAAGTACGGGAAAGTTAAAGCCATCGGATTACTCTTTTCCTCGAAGCGTTATTTCTGTTTGGTTCAAAAATAAGACCACCAATTCCGTATAGCCAGAACGAGTGAACTTTGCAGTATAACTGCAGCAGCACGTTATTCGTCGAGCAAAAGTGTTCGTTCACCTCCATAAAAATCGCCAAGAAAACCGTAAAGACTTGCCATCTTGGCCACCCTGCAATCGCAATAACTGTAAATGTTAGGAATTTGTTTTTTAGTAGTTGTTGAGAACTACTAGTCGAATTATTTGCGCCATAGAAAAGTTATGGTTATTCTCACACCCGGCTGTTAAAGAGGTACGTACACCTCAAATAGCGCTATTTTTGATGGAATGGCATGTGTCCAAATTGCACTAATGCTATAATCAAACACTTTTATCACATCGTAGTTGGCCAATCTTTCCGGGCAAAATCTAAGTAAAGTGAGGATTCGTGAGTCTCGATTTTCGATATTTGGGTATCTAATTGTTCGGAAAACAAAGCTCTGTGTCCTACTGCGAACGTGAGTCGAGTAACCGATTTTTTTTACTGACAAATTTTCAAACTTACAAAGTTTTTTGATTGTGAGCTTAAAAATTCTGAATCCTTGCAACGAGTGCTTTAACTTTGACTGCATCTAACTCTGAGACCTGATGACTTACAACTTGTAGCTTTTATTTGATAATACTTCAAAGGACTAGCGAACTTTCCGTAACAAAATTGGTTGCTTGGAAAATAAATTTGGACTCGTGCCAGTCTTTCGAAATTATTCTCCTCATAAGAGACTTGGGAAATTAAATACAAATCGCTGCCCTTTTGGAGTAAATTACAGGAAAAGCTAATTGTACAAAACAGATTGTGAAATAACAACGCGCATGTATCCGTGGCACTTTAATTGATCAATCCCCTCTCTCTCTCTCTCTCTCTCAAAAAAAAAAAAAAAAAAAATCCGTATATAATACGTAACGTTATTATCCGGTTTTTACTCCGTTTGCAAAAGAGTTGAATGGGGAGAAGGAAAAAAAAGGGGGCAATAATTTTTCCCGTAGTAAATATAAAATGTCGCCGTATATCGTCGGAAAAAAATTTCGATATTTCCAAAAGCATATTTGTCCGGATATTGATACGACCGCAGCTTTGACATTGACATTTTCTTGTATCCGTTCACCAGGTTAATAGAAAGTAAGGCAGTATGTCAGGCGTCAAACTCCAAATAAGAGCGGGGTGGCCGATGTGGTCGACATAGTGATCGATACAACTATACGTACGTATACATACATACCTATGTAAGGTAAAAGCGGAAGCTTGAAGCTTCCCGAGAAAAGGGCACGTTGTACAAAAGCAAGCGGTTATAGTTTACTTGAACCGTAGTTTTTTCTATTATTCCAGATTACTTCGGATATAAAGATACTTGATCAGACCTTTTTATTAATAAACTTTTTCTCGGTCAGCCTTGTATTCCTGCATTGGCTTCCACGGCAGCAAGGAATTGGAGGAAAGGTTTTAGCTGTGGATTGGCTTCAAAAGTTCATCCGATCTCGGGGTCAAAAGGTCGTAAGTTTTTTTTCTTATCAAAATATTAACCAATTCTTGATGGATTCAAGCATCTACACTTCATCTCGGTTATCGAAATTTATAAACATATTAGACTCACCAATTCCATTAGAAAAGTTGAACTGTCTTAAAAATAATTCATGTACAAGTTTCTCGGACCGTTTCGAACTTAGAATTTAATAATGTTAACTGGCTGATTGTAATTGGTATTTTTTCTATCTTCTTTTTTGGAAACGGAAGTCAGAGGTGAATTAATAAGCTTAGAAAATAATACCAGAGATAATTATCTCGAATTCAATCAACAATCAGGGAATTATGGTAAGAACGTCGTGATCAGAAATTCAGAGATGCTGCAGAATCCTTTGTCCCTGCACATGCATAGAATGACGCTGGTAGTTTTCTCCACGGTATTGGCTCGGTATATTCAAAAGGCAAAATATAGAACTGCTGATTTGATTCCACGAAGTGAGCTACTCGGCGTAGGTGGAATAACAAATTGAATAATCGTAAAAAGTATAAGACATCTTGTGTGCAGTAGGACCGTCAGCTGCGGTGAAAGACAAACAACCTAACTTACTCAGACTCCCCTGTTTTTCATCTGATAAAGAGCGATGAATTATAAGAAAATCAATAGGAATATGAGTACAGGTTTCGCCGCAGAATAATTGAGGGTAAAACAAGCAAAAAAAAAGGAAGAAAAAGTAAAACTCCATAATCTGCAAGACTTACCGATCGTAAATTTGATTGAATCCGAGTATAATGCGTGCAGTACCGCTCTCTTTTAATACCATATCAATTTTTCTTATTCAAAATACAGAGAATGAAATTGACGTATAGATTTTCTATCGCTTAATAATTCCTGCAGATCCTGAATAATTTGAAATGATTTTTTCTTTTCTCATTTTTCTATAGCTCTCTCTCTCGATCTCTTATTTTTAATATCCTTAATCGACGTGGCCTGTCTTGATGGAATCCACTTGTTCTCATGCGTTTATGATAAGAAAAAGGCTCGAAGCTCGCTTGTATATGGGTATAATAAATACAATATTGAATTATTATTATTTACGAGATCATAAAAGTTTCGTTTATAGCCACAAAAAAAGGGAGAAAAAATTATACGCGGTTAATAACGTGAACTGTGAAATAACTTTGCATGTTTCGAATGTGCAGACGATATACGTATTATACGCCCTTGTAAATGTACAGGGTGTCCCAGAACTAAATGTCCAAAATGGACTGAAGTTCCAAAATGAAAGGTGCCCTAGAGGAGGTCGAGCCGAGTAAATTGTCCCGAAGAACATGGGGTCTGCGAAGCCGCGTTCACGAGTTATCACAGGTTAAAAAATATCGCTTTGCGCCACGATCGCGGCGCAAAGCGATATTTTTTAACCTGTGATAACTCGTGAACGCGGCTTCGCAGACCCCATGTTCTTCGGGACAATTTACTCGGCTCGACCTCCTCTAGGGCACCTTTCATTTTGGAACTTCAGTCCATTTTGGACATTTAGTTCTGGGACACCCTGTATAATATCTAAGGGAATTTCTGCACGCGTCTTCCGAATCCGTATAACAGACAAAAATTTTCTCACCGATACCCGGCTCATCTCGAAGATATATTTTATCGAATCTAAAAACCATCCTTCAGCGATCTTCTGGTATCACAAAGGAATACTTTCAATTGAATTTCTCAAAAACGCTGCAAGGCGGTCAAGTGGTGTTTGCTCTCGTTGGCCTCGACGTCTCGATGAGTGGAATATCAATGTCTTCAGACGGTATTTTCCGAGTATTTTCTTACCCGTACAACAAGAATATCGAAATTATTCAAAAAAGAAAAAAATATCGCAAATCGATTCCGAAAAAGGTAAAATTGATCCGATCTGTGTACAGGATAAATTATATGAAGGGTGAAATTTTTTTCTTCCTTTCACGCCGTTGTAAGGATCAAATTATTTCTTTTCATGTACATATTAGTATTCAAAATGGTAAATGTACACGTACGTTTGAGAACTACCGTTGTCTTTACTCCAAGACCTTTTATTCCCATGTTTAACATCCCTCATAGTTCTTTCAACTTTCACACGTGCCTGTGGTCGAATACAAAAACATTCCTAAGGTACAAAACACGTCCACAACGAGGAGGAAGCAGCAGCTCAATTGTCTACACGTTTTTTTTCTTACCTTTTTTGTTTTTATTGTCTAGGTTTTTTTTTTGCTTCACGTTTTACCGCATTCGGAGGAAGAAAAAAACTTTGCGGGTATTGCTTACGAAAACGAGCTGCACGATATGAAGGTACTATGCCTGTGCGACGTAGGTATAACACGTTTCAAACTCTCATAAGGCAAAACCACATGGAATATGAAATATTCAAAGAATTTACTTAACAAAAAACATAACTATAACCCGAACCTCTACCTTTGTACCTTTTTCGTCGTTTTTATCTCTGTCTATTATAAATGTTACAACAATTAGAATTCTCTTGAAATTTTTTTTGGCAGAAAAATTTCATTACCTGCTGTAACGACGTCGAATTAACCCGTGCGAAATTTAACTATGTAATAATTTTTACAGCCAAACCCAGTTATGCAATCGAAATGCAAAGTTCTAGAAAAACCGTGAAGAAGATAGGACAGAGAATGCAACTCGAATAACTTTGATTTTGATTCTCGATTATTTTTCATTTCGTTTTTATGGAATATATTTTTTTTTTTATCAAATTTTGCCTGCAGGGAAAAATTCTATACGGTTCCTATTCAGATTCCTGAACCTTTTTTCTGATCTTCTGTTCCCCGTGGGCGTCGCCCAATCTATCGGTGCAAGAACCTCTTCTAAATTACGTTTCCGGTTACAGGGTATAGGCTGCAGGCTGAGGTCACAGGTTTTTGGATCCTGGGGTATAGGATAGCTTTACGAATGGACCGATCAGTATTCAGACTGGCAGTCTTCGTCGCGATGAGAGGAGTGAGCTAACAGGCCATTCGGTCACTAGGTTACCTGATCCTGCAGAGTAGAATCGGTCCACGTTATCTTATACGTGGGCTATTTTATTAGTTCACTTTTTATAATTTTATTTTTCATCTTCCTAACGCGTTTATCTTCGTGCAGTGCCTACAGCTCACGCGATTTATCGACGTTATTCAAATCAGTGCAAATTTACGATCACATCAGGGTAAAATAACGTTGCACTTTAAGGGGAAAACTCATCGATATCAATTTGTAAAATCCTCTAAGCTCATGTATAAATTTTTTTTCTATTGATATAATGCACACGAAATATTATAAACCAAAGTTTGCAATTCATGATCATAGGTATCATTTTATCGTTTATTTTACGGATATTCGAAATAACTTAAATTTCTTTCCACAATCTGCGATCTGCTAATTAACTACTTAACCCTCTAATCGACCCACAGAAGTACAATTTCATGAACTAGTTTAGTTGTTATCGGAAATCTTGTAAGACGGGGTTGTCACATTTTGTAATCTTGAAGTTTTCCTATTTTCTCAGAATTTTTTTTTTTTTTTTGGTCAGATATTTCTCGTTTCGATACGTTGATGATGCATTTTTATTCGAGGTATCATATGCTTTCGATGACTCGACATCAGTCTGCTATACTATAGACCTTATATATTTTCTTTCTAATAAAATATAAAATGAAATGTTATAATTATTGCAAAAATTAGGTTCACCGAATCAACTATATAATTATTTTAATACGTGGTAATATCAAAATTCCCTTTTTTTCCTGTATTTTTCGTACACTAGAACCTACACTCGACAATTTATTCACGATTCACTGACTCTTCTAGAGTCTCTTGAAATTTCCGTACGAGTTGAATCCCGGTTTTCTCGATATCCATGTTTTGTGATAAACTTGCAGTTAATTAAACTTGACGATATGAGAGTATAAATTACCTAATTGCGTCTCTCGGCAATAAACTCAATAATTTTTCGCTGAATAATAATCATTAATCTTCGTAGAGCTTATGATCTTGATGCAACGCATGTGGTACGATAATAATCCGTGCATAGAATACTGGGAATCCCCCTTTGTACGTGTCGACTTTGCAGGGGTTTGGGACTTCCCCGAGGCTCAAGCTCGGCTCTCCCTCGTGAATTGTTGATACATCGATTAATTGAGGCATGAATTTATGTTAATAATAGATACATGGGTAACATATGGTGTCTAGTTTGGGAGAGACATCTACATACGTAATCAAAAAAAATTACTTTTGTCAAAATTTATAAATTATCTACTTGGCTGCTACGTCTTTACTGTTCTTGAATTTTTTTACTTTTTTTTTTACCATTAAATTAAAGTTAGTTGAGATTTGAGCCACTGATGATCTCGAGGAGTTTCTTCCGGTCTGTGGTAAAACTTTTTAGCGGAATATTAGGGGGTACAAAGTTTGAAAGTTTTTTTTTTTGTGTTCTTTTTTTTCTTTTTTGTCTTTCGAATTAATCTCGAAGCTCCGTGCAGCGGCACTACTGAACGTCAACTTGTTTTTTACGACACCTATTATTTTGCGAAATTCATCTGTTCAAGTATTTACGATCCTAGGGTAATATTTCTTCTTTCAAACAGCGAACGATATCCACTATAACTCTTCGCTGTGCTATCCCAGCTACAGCAATCTGTTGCTTTAAAAACCAACCCCCGCGTTAAACACAGCGGAAATGCGAAGTCTGAGATTAATAAAGTTTTATCGCAAGTTTTGCAACGGCTCAAAAATCTACTCTACTACTACTTTCGTCGTTGCCCAAAGCTAAAAATAATTTTTTTTACCCTAATATCTACATCGACGTGAAAGTTAGTTTTTTCTTTATTTTCTATTGTTTTTTTTTTTTTGCTCAAGTAGACCGATTACGGGGCAAGAGATTCCCCAAAAATGAATAATCCAAGTATATATCTTGAAACACTGTTTCGATATCGCAACAAAAATTGCGGATTTCCCAAATTACCGAGATTTTAACGCAACGTTTAATGTTCATATGACGTGAAATTCGCGCTGTGGTTTTACGGCTAACTAACTTTGAAACACCGGTTCAGAATCCTGTGTTTTCATCAAGTTATACGGTTGTACTAAAACAACTGGACAGTGGGGCAGCTTGATAAAATTGAACAATTTTAGTTGAAATTGGAGTTACGGAAAAAAAAAAAAAACACTTGAAGTACAATAAAGGTTTTACAATTTTATATCTTGATAATTCGTTCAACTTGCACTTTTCGTTTACACATTGCAGTATACAGGTAATTGAATGCGCTATCACTCGTACTATAAAAAAAAATTTAAAAAAAAATGTGACATGATCAGGGTAAGAGGGATTTGCATTAATTCAAAAACATGTACCTATATGTGCATCCTCATGTGTGTATGCACAAGGATTTACAATGTACCTGTACAGTGCAGCAGCAGAACCATCTGCGATGCACTGGAACTGGTAAATAGGGAGAATGTATGTTGCGGTAACTGTATGGCACACATAATAGCATATTGCAGGTATGTATGTACTGTACATATGGGTATATAGGTTCTATACACACATTCAGTGGCTAGAAAGGACTCGTATCCGCGTGTTTAAATCGGAATAGTAGGTTTATGGCATCAGAGGTCCTGGGGGTCAGGACGAAACAGCGGACGTAACGTACAACTCCCTTTACCATTCGTTCCCTACTTCATGAATTACGGTTCTTCCTCTTCGTTTATGGAGACCTTAATGCCTCGACCTTACGTCCAGGAATAATAAAACGAAGGAATAGATGGGTACAATTGACGCAACGATTTCAAAGCTTTTATGCTGTACAGGTATGTGAAGTTCTGAGAAAATTAAGGAGGCTGAAGTCCGGTTTGTAATCTTCAGACAACGAATTACCGCGTGTGTATTTCCGCTCCAAAAAATTGTCGTGGCTCAGAATTTCAGAACATTTATACCTTTACTTTTGGCCTCGACTCGAAGGCAATAATTACAGCCAATTAGCAAAGCTGTGAAAAAAAGTTCTGTTTCCTTTTCATTCTTATTTTTTTTTTTTTTTTTTCTCTCCTTTTCTTTCATCGATTAGGCAAACTTTTTTTCAACAACTTTTTACCACAGAAATCTGCGAAACGAAGCGTTACGACGGTGGCAAATGAGGTACAAAGAAACGGGAAACACGTGATCGTAGCTATAACAACGGATCAAATCTGGGGCGAAAAATTATTACGTATACTAAAATATGCTGCTAATCGAAAAACCGAATTCCATAATTAATTTTGTCGAAATTATTTTAGTTATTCGACAGATGACCGACAAACGATATGAATTTAAAATCGTCTCTCTCACTTTTTTGAGATGTATAATAATTTTTGATAGTGTCGAGTTTAGTTCGATTGAGATATTAGCGTGGGAGAAGAAATTTGAAAAAAAAAGTAGCACATGAATTTGAAGAATTTTCTATGGATCACGGTGTTCCTCACGTAAACTACATACACCCGTAAAGGAATACAAGGAGAGAAGGCAGGTTATATTTTCCAGGTAAATACGTGCCTGGAGTCTCACGCGAGATGGTTTCCAAAACCAGCGTATAATTCAGATAGCTCTGAGTGGAATTTAGAAAATTTTTTCTTGTTTCGCTTTTCAACTTTATACGAAGCTCAAACATATTTCTCTCATACTCTGGAAAATTTACGCCACTTGTAACCGTCATCGCGCAACTATCTTACCGTTCTTCTACTTCTACTTCTTCTTCTTCTTCGCATACGACTATAAAACAAAGAACAAAACGTATTCGAAAAAAATTCAATTTCCAATTGATATTTGAATCGATTCTGTCTAATTCGACATAAATTTTATTTCCTCTCATACATAGCCTTGATTATTACTATTTTTATCACCAAGGGCTTCGCGTCGTGCGTCGTTCCATACGGGGCGTCGCTTTGCATCGAAACGACGCTAAGGCAATATACCGCGGGGGTGCGTAGAGTTTGGTTCGTTCATACCACACCGTGAACGTAGTGAGACTCGAATGTCGTTTGTTATTTGTTTCCGAGGGATCCTTCGGAGATATTTTCCGTTTGGTTTCGCAATTCGTATGCATAGAGGAACGAACGAACCGGAGACCCGAACGACAGATTGGGAAGAGACGCGAGCGTCGCGTCTCTTTTTGCCAAAAAACAAAAAAAAAAAAGAACATATAACCCCTACAGGATATCTGCTTTTTCAGATGGTTCATATTAAAAGCTGGCTAAAAGAATTTCACACCTGAATAATTTGCCTAAGAATTTACTTTCGCTCTTTCACTGGGGGGGATTAGGCTTCTTTTAAATTTTCACCGAGGCAGGACACAGACATAGGAAAAAATACGCGGGGGTTGAAAATTTTTTTTAGATAGAAATCCGTCAGCCCGTGGATATCCTTAAATTTCGGTACGTATTAAATGTTTACTCATACAATTATGAGCCTTTCGCGTTTGTAATAAATAAATCTTCAAAGACGTAAGAGATTCTTGAAAATCTTGAATCTTCGAGGGCTTTTTCTCGCAGGGAAATTTTCAGCCTGTGAATTGAGCATTTGTGTGTATAAATGATGAGGGCTATAAAGGGCAAGAGAGTTTAAATCGTCTCAAATCTTGTCAAAAACTGGCTGGGACTTAGTTCACTGAAAATTTTCTTGGACATTACACATTTATAGCTGTACTCCGAGAGTGTCGAAAGAACGAAAAGAATTTGTAGAAAGAATTTTGAAGTTATCCTTTACTCCGAGACTTTGAATAATTAATGATACTTGGCCCACGATATTCTGTCACGAAATTTACCCGCGAGGGAATATAGGATCAGTCAAAGAAAAAATTTCCACGTGTATATTTATGGCGAACGAAGTATATTTCATATTGAATATCGATCAAGTGATTGACTTCAGATTCAAAATATGTACGTATTTATTCAGGTAACATATTATCTTTCTATACGAGTAAAGATCATAATGAGCTATAAGAATTTCACTCCCATCGTGAATTTTTTTATGCAAATTAATTCGGTTCACCAGTTGAAAAAAAAAGTTCATTCTTTTACGGAGACTATGCGGGAGGACTGAGGGTCGCAAAACATGCGAATCCCATTAATCCAACTTCGAATTTCGCTGGGCTGTGCAGAAGTCACGAATCACGATCCGTTGTAGTCGCGAGAATAATACGAATCTCGCGGACTCCTCGCAATTGGTATATATAGGTGTACAAAAGAAGTCGAAAATTGTATGCAAAAATTGGCCGAATATTGTATATTGAAAAAAAAAAAAAAGAAACGAAAATTTGATTTGTAAATATACAGATTACTTTATATATTTGCCAATGGAAGAGCGGCGTTTTAGTATAATCCGTAGTTTTGTTACTCAAGGTCCTCAATAAATGTTGTTTCAAGCCCTCTGTTTGACGTGCTAACAAATAGGACGGCCTAAAACTGAGTATATAAACCGTAACCCTTTCAGAATTAACCCAAATCGCCTAGACAAATAGAGATTTATGCTTTAGCGTAGTAATATAACCAATTAAATGCTGTTTAAGTAACACTTCATGCTATCGAGTTTTAATTAGTAATATCAGCACCAATTTGTTGGAGTATTGCTGTTTGATATTAGTCATTAATTGAGTAGCCATAGTACGAGTAGTTCTGAAGGGGTTGATAACTACCATCCGTCTTCACCGTCAATCCATGATTAAGAATATTTCGAAACAGCGTAGAAGCGTACCGCGATTTGCCTACAAAGCTTCTATTCGCATTTTGCAGCCATATTCCGTTATATTTCCAAGTGGAAAAGACTGAAAAAGTGTTCGGAGTAGAAACAAGAGGAAATAAGATAATGCAGACTCCATGAACTACGTGTATTTTATGATGTATATACCGTGTGCTTCGAACAGCCGTCAAACTTCATAAAAGAATCGATTTTTTTCTTCGTCATTCAAGGTAAAGAATAAAATATATTCACCGTGATGGTTGACGGTGGATGACGCAGCTATAGCTCAGAAAATTAGGTCTGATTACAGGAGTTTTGTTAATTCGAAACGTACGTGGCTTGACTTCCTATTCCAGACGAGGAAAACTCCGCTCGCAGGCAAGAATTGTCAATTAAACAAGCCTGAAGGAAAACCACGATGAAAATTTGGAGGTTTAAGGAAAAAAAAGTCCATCGGAGGGTCATCTAAATCACGGGTACGTTCCAAACATCGTTTGAGAAGAAAACTGCAGGTGAAAAAAGGATTTTTTGTTTTTATTAAAGTCTGAATGACTGTCGTATCGTTGAGGATGAAGAATAACGTAGGAAATGGAAGGAGTGAACGGTATCCTGCGGGATCGAATTAATAATCGCGAATATGACGGGAACTGCGGATTCGAGTCATCCCTATTTCGCATATATTCGAATTGGCTGTTGGTGTAAGTGCTTTCGAAATATGTCCAACTCGTGTCTTTTAACACATACTTTGAAACTGGAATTGAAACTGAAGTATCCATGTGGGATTTGCGAAAGTTTTTACCGTACCGGAAATGGAGTATTCGCAGTGAAGCGACCAAAGCGATACTTTTCTTGAAGTTTAAAGTCTCCACTAGCCTCCATCTAGCACAAGTATAAACCTGGGTACATTTACTTATAATATACATACCAGTATATAAAGTGTATGCGCGAGAGTCGTTTGAGTTGAGCCAGCCTTTACTGCAGTTCGTCTTTTTTTTTCGAAGGACTTTCTTTGGCGAAATTCGCCTTTGAAGTATGTACAAGTTTTCCAGCCCGATAATTTTGGTACATATTTAGGTACAAAAATTTTAATCTTACCTTATTTCGAAGAGGCAGAATGGTTCGGGAGGAATTCAATAATTTCACCAAATTATCATCGATAAATTTTCATAATATCATTAAGACGCGCGTATAACTCAAAAGTCCCATTTTTTTTCATCAGTTTTTTTACTTTCGAGTAAACAGATAGCAAGGTGGCAAAAAGTATCGGAAAATATTACAAATCATATTACTTCGAACACCCTCAATCGTAAAGACTGGATTAAATGTCTGGAAAATGATCATAATCCGAAAAACTTGCATCGTAACTTTTTGAAAACCTTTTTGTTACGGTTAATTAATTATCTATCCACCAAAATCCATTTTTCACCGCGTATTTCAACGTGATTCTTTTCTTTTTGGCAGGTGAAAATGGTAAATTCTTATTAACCCATTTTTAAACATTTGCAGTCAAAGGGTTTACGTGATCATTATTTTCGGATTCGAAACAATGATGTAACGTATATTGAAAAGCTTCGTTGAGTAGGTTTATAGACTACCGTCTTTTTAATTAACGAGCGTGTTTTCTATGACGAAACAAAATGGATAAAAAACAAAAATAACGATACACGGATTAAATCCTCTTATATCGTATTGAATATCCATCTCGTTGAAAAATTTCTAAAAAAATATGTGGTTTTTTTCAGTTTGTAGTTTTAAAATAAAACTCATTTCGAAATGTGATGCTAACTAATTTGGGGGTGATATATATACGCCGACTAATGGATGCAATCAATTTATATTTAATCAATGGTATATAGCAAGCCCCTTCATCGAACGTAATCCGAACTAGGCAGTAAATATGTTCACGGGACAATTACCCGCCTCGTATCCGTCGATCAAATCCATTGACGAATAACCTCATCATTTGCCAAACGTATTTCGGCATCGATAACCGCTAATCGATAATATCCGACGATGTTAGCGTTACATCTTTCTCTTTTGCATAAAATATTATACTTACCTACATACATATCTAAAATTTTCTTTGAGTTTGTTGCCTACCGATGACATTCGCACTTGTTTCTTCTTTCTTTTTTTTCTCATTTTGACCGTTTATCTTCCCACACGTCTCATCCTGTAATAATGTGATTAATAATAAAGGGAACTAAGCTTATTTATAACAAAAGATTATCTATCTCATCGTTGATTTATAATGTGGGATGATAGAACACGCTCTGAATTTTCCGTTTCACGCCTCCTTGCAGCCTATACTTTCTCATTTTCCCGTCATCCCTTATCCGAAAATTTTCACCTACTCTATTTTATCCATTCCTTGTCAGAATCAATAATTCTTGCCCACAGTATTGATTACGCTAGTAGGTATATCGTTAAACTGCCACATCATCCTCTGGCCATTAACATAATCTCTCGTTTTACGCTACGGCACATATGGAATGGAAAATTTTACCCCCGCAACAGTCAATATCCTTTTAATCTTCACGCTGCACGTCTTTTTGCTTTTTATTCTCCCTTAAGTCCATACAGGGAGCAAGTGCCTTATCTTGTTCTCACCTTCCGGCACTTTTACTCCTATACATAATTATTCACGTTTAAATCTAATAAAAATTTTGCTGAAGTAAAAAGAAGAATGAAAAGAAAGGAAATAATGGATAGAAAAAGAGACTGAAAAAAAATAATAATGAGAAAATGCAGGCAATGAGAAAGAAAACGAATCTTTTGAATACGATCAACCGTGAAGAACTATCGAAAATCACTAGGGGATTAATCTATAGCCTGAGGGGATGAACGAACAAAAAAGAGGTGGAAATAGTTGATCTGGAAGGGCGAATTAAATCTACGTGGATTCGTGTTCAAAGGAAACAGGTGGATCAGTTCCGATCAGCAAAAAATACATATGAACATGCCCATCGGAGGGTTGAGAGGGTTGCAGGAACGTTTCAAGCCGGGAAAAGCCGCTTGTTGCTATTCGACTGACGGTTTTTTTTTCCATTCTCTTTTTTTTTTTGTGCTACGCAGAGTCCGAGGGAAGGTTTTCGGAAGGTCTACTCGGCAACGAAAATGTTTTTACTCTGATTAAGTATGACGAAGAGAAGAAGGGCGAAAAAAAAGCGAAAAAAAAAAAAAAAAAAACTATTAGAACGATTTACCCTGCAGCAGCGAGGTAATGAAAATCTTTTGAGTTTTTCGACCCGGGACATAAAACATGGCAATCAATTACTACGTGGATTTAGTAGGCAGAAGATACCTTCCGATTTTTATTTAACTTTATACGTTCTATGAAATTTACGAGGTTCCCGGCTATTCGGCTGATGGATGGATAGCCGCGATGTCAACCCTGTAAACCACGATAATACAGGCCTTGCTATTCTTGACATAATATGATAAACTAGACATACATATACACGCGTGAAAAATACCCTGTTCAGACTTTCGCTGATACAATGACGTGTTAGAATTATACCAGACAAAGCAGCTGCTTTGTCTACGATTACTTTTTCCTCGTTCTGCATAAAAATCTAATTAAAATCAAGGGGATCAGTATAAGGATCCAAATTCATAAAATCTGTATTTTTTTTAAATCAATTATATCTTTTCTTTTATACCTACTTCTGCAGTCTTGGGGTAATTTAAAAAATCTTTCTTAAGAATCTTAAATTATCTTTTTGAGGAGTTTCATTGGAAAAAAAAATCCGAAGAATCAGTCGTCGTTGAATAATTTTCTGTGTAAAATAAGAACTGTGAAAAACTTATAACAGCCGTGGATTTTTAGAATTTGAACTTAATTGCTCAGACTCATTAATTCTCAAATTTCGGCAAACGCTGTACGTATAAAATGTCTCAAATTAAGAAAATTGAAGTAAAACTTAACAACCACCCTCTGTCTGACACGTAGCTGGTAGGTACTTTATTTTTACTACTAGACAAGCATCATCCCCTTGGTTCAATGTTTCAGTTTTGCTTCTCAAATGGAATTTTTGTTCTGTAGACATCGAAATAATTACAAGACTATAATAATAAGTAGTTACAATTATGCAAAAGTGTAATAAATTGTAATGAAAGAATTATAACGGTAATTGCCACAGCTATTTGCGTAATTAGCTGAAATTACTCCGGCAGACATACCTACAAGGTGAAAGAAAAAAAAATATGAAAAACAAAATGAAAATTACCTCTGCAATTGAGTGTTTGATGGTTAACAACTAGTACAGTATGATAATCCCGAATAGTCTTAGACTTCGTGAACTCTGGTAGATAATAACGTTATAATTCTATGACAGAATTAAATTAGGCAAATTATTGTTCGGGGTGTGACTTGGAGCGGTGATATTCAGCGGAACAGATAGCTGGCGTTGGACGTAATCTTGACTGGTTAACCCCTCGGTAAATGTAGCATTTTCCGGCTTTTAAAAAGGGTCGAATTTCGTGCTTACGCTGCAAGTGCATCGTGATTTATGAAGAGGATGTATTATCTTTGTGGACGAGCGTTAAATTAATAATTAATGGATCCATAGGGGTAGACTAAACAGACCACAGTGAAATTTTTTTTTTCAAGTACTTACATCTTTTGTCTCGTCATGAATTAGACGAGCAATTTATTGGAAATGGGTCGTTCATGTACCAAAAATGAAAAGAAAAAAAAAAAATTGAAATAAGAAATTCAATAAGCGTCTGAAAAATAGAGGAAAGCCTGGTTTTCATTTCCGCAAATCGCGTGCGGAAACTATTTTTAAACGGAAGAATGAACCGGAGCCGTTTATCCGGCACCATACAGCCCAGGCTTGCAGGTTAAATGTGAAACTTTGATGAGGTAGAGGAGTCTGTTAGACGCTGGAAATTGAGTATACAAAATCGATTCGCGAATGAAACTATAAAATGAATATCCTGGTAATCAAGAATCCCAAACGTTAGACAAAAATTGAACAAAAAATGAAGAAGTAAAGAGAAAAAAAATAAAAAAATAATAAAAAATCGATTCGTGTACTCCGAATTTTTATCTTATACTCTTCACTCGTTCGATCTACTAAATTTCCGTTCTCTCTGTGTAATCTTCTGACAAAAAACTTGACAGAGTATAATAATGAAAGGAAGAGTAGACATTCGCGTTCCCTTGAAATTCCTTTCCTGCACCGTTGCCTCGATGTATCTTAATTTGTTCTCTCCGAGTCTCTAGAAACGAATCAGATACTCTTCAGGAATTTACTTAAAAGAGATTTTTTTTCTTTTCTTCTTCTTGGTTGGCACGTGAAATTCGAGATTAATGGACACTCTGCCAAACGTTCGATATTAAAAAACAAAAAGAAAAATCGTTTCAAATTCCTTCTCTTCAAACTACAAAGTCTTGAAAACATTTCGCTAATATTCGCACAATTAATTTCCAATCATATTATATATACCTACTTATAAAATTGTCTGCAATTACAACGATTATTCTAGAGTTCAGAATGAATACCTTCGCATTTTACATCTCTGCACAATTTCAAAAATTTGAGTAATTAAAAGACTCATTATTGGTGCGATCCAGATCGATTCGATAGGTCTTCTAATTGGTTGACTATTCATTGAAAAATTGACATCATTTTCAGACTGATTATAATTGAGTCTAGTATGGAAGCTGTAGGTACTTGTTGATGCTCGACCCGAACCCAGCCCTTCGTTCAATTCCAGATCGTATAATATGTACTTCGTACAACGAGCTTTGCGCAGGGATTTGTAATTGGAGACGAGAGTAATTAAGGGATAGGTATACATATACACCATGCAAAACCGTCGTCGTTGCAAGCTCTGCAAGCCTAATCTAAGCTAGGAATGAGAGTCGAATAAACTGGGGTAAAAAAAAAGAGTCAAAAACAGAAAAAAAACTGATCAAAAATGACTAAAGTTTCTAAAGAAGCTTGTAAAATGAATCAATCGATTCCCAACGATTACCTGATTAAATTTAGGTGCCCCGCATCGCCCACGCGTATTTGCTAATTCGTTAACGGTCTCTTGTACGGTGAAATCCGATTAACGCTTTTTTTTTTTGACCCGGTAGAAATCGACTAACCTGATTTCAAACTCTCGGGAATCTGGATTAACGCGGATGAAAGCGCAAACGATCCACGATTCCACATAATATTTTCAAGCTTTTTTTATCCCTTATAATGGCATTTTCTGCAGGATGCTCACTCAAATCTCTTCACAATGCATGACAAATCGAGGGCTTAACTATTAATCCATTCTTTTATATAACGTTTAATAAACTTTTATCAATTTATCCTCAAAGTTAGCTCCCATCTATTTGTATCGTTTTATTTGTATTTTTACCTTTCCCAGAATCGATCAATGTCTGTCTGTCTTCCTGTCTTTTAGAAAGTCCTGCAGGATGCTTCAAGACTTTCCAGTACTATTTGAATAGCAAAACTAATATGTCAACTTTTTATAGGAAAATGGAAAATACGAGTATCTGATGTTACTTTTTTTTCTATCTCACGCTCATGAAAGATTCTCGAACAGTTACCCTTCTTATTTGTTGTTTATTTTCTTAAAATTATTGCCGATTTTCGGCTCATATTGCTCGCGTTTGACGGAAAATGGATATTTATTCCCAACATCATGTCATAAGGGGAAAAATAAAAACCGGAAAAAAAGAAATTGTAAAATACCCCCCGGACTCATGTCGCATGTACTTACAAAGTGATATTTTTAAGGAAAGAAAATGAGGTACGGAATGACTTTGTCTTACCCCCAGGGAACGTCAGGTCGACGTCCCGTGATTATTAGGGCGAGGAAATACGGTGGGTTTATTTTCACTGGTTCTTTTTTTTTTTTTTTTTCAACCCCTCAAATTCTTTTCCTCTGCCATACCGTCACTCTTTCCTTCAACATCGTGGCTGTACATTTTTCTATATAAAACAAAAAAAACCTGCTTTTGGATTATAAGGCATTCTCGATGTACCTACGTCTGCGCGTGAAAGCATTTACTTCATCTTATACGACCTCAGAAATGTCACGTATGGTGGAGAAATGCGATTTTTGTAAAATGAAAACTGCACTGTAAGCTGCGGGATGATTTTCAATTCGATTATCATTATCATTATTATTGTTAAGTACAAGTAATTTATATTATAGCAGAGATACCGATCAAGTCATGATAATTTCGGGGCTTTTTACAAAGATGAATGAACTGTTGCATTTCAATTCTTGTCTTCCCTGTTTCACAAACATCTTGACGTTTTATTTCTGCCGTTTAATGTCAAGTCAAAGCAGAACTAGTGCATCTGGAAATTGTGGGAAGAAGCAAAGTTTAAAGTGGAAACTTGAGGCTGAAACTCGGACGCTCGCTGTTCGATGCAATTAACTTCCTGTAGTGGTATTTCTACGCTATGTCTAGTATTTGAATTGGGATTGTTGCATCGTTGTTTAAATTGTGTCTAGACTGTCACTCGCATGAAACTCCGTGAGAATTGTGTCTACACGAAACCAGCGGCAATCTATTCAGTTAAATTCACAATATTCGGAGACTCGAATTTAAGTTAACCAGATTGATTGACAGGGAATCAAGTTTACATCCAAATACTTGAGTCGAAACTCGAGAAAGATTACGGTTTTCGATCAACGCCACGTGTACTCAATCTTCTTAATTAATTAGAAATCCGACGATTTGGTTAGTAAGTATTTATCAAAACGAGGAAAGCAGAAGATTTCCTAAATTCTTTCGCCGTTTTTTATCCGATTTGAGATTGTTGAGATAATGCAGATATCAAAGTTGAGCATTTGATCTCGACGCTTGTTAATCGCATCAGCTAAAGTCACCATGTCACCTTAGGCATTGTCTAAAATGACCATAAATCTATAATATCAAGTTTCCCAATCTCAGAAATGGCAGGGGATCTGCGACTGAACCCTTCAGAATTTACATAAACTGAATTTATAGGATTATACTTCACTAAAATTCCCATGACCTGGACGTCCATATTTTCCTGCAAGATATAAATATGACTTCAAGTTATGCTCTGCGGATTATACTTACAAAACGATATATCCTTCTGGTAGAAATATTTTGCCTGTTTGAACTCCATGTTTTACAAAAAGGGAAGTTCAATTATTATAATGAAGCCGAAAATGAAAATTTAAGCTTCTTACCAGACTTCTGAGTTCTGAGATCCAGAGGATCACCTCCAACCATTTTCAGGTGGATGCTATAGATGATCGGGTTTGTGATGAATTTTTTGTCCAGAGATATCTAGTCCCAAGGCTGGGCCATCGAGGTCAGCCGACTTACGTGGTAATTGTTTTATATCGCGATTTGAATGCAGGTATATAAATTCTGACTGAAGATAGAGAATTCGTTTGAGTTGAAATGCAGACAATTTGTACAATTTATAATTTGTCAATTTGTATCTGTATAAATAAATCGAAGTTTCGTAAAAAATCTTCCCTTAAAATTGACCAACTGTTTAAGCTTTACCAGACTTTTACCCTTTCAACAAAAGGGACTTCCTTCGGTTAAAATTCTATTCTTGCGGCATCTGCCTGATCCCTATAAGGACACTTGAAATAACGTTGATATCTCGCTCTTCGTTTTGACGTTCGAGTGACCCTCCTCAGGGTCGTGCTAAACCCTCGACCACCAGCCACTCAATCGCAACCTTCTCGTACTTATACCCGTAGCTGCGGAATTCTTCACGGGCAACGATCTATGGTTTCAAGGTATTTAATTGCCAATGACGGTATGCTGGGGTCAGGAAACCCCCGGTATTTGTTATGCGGAACAGGCGAAGTGGTAAGAGTTCTCGCGGCCTTCGATTCATCACTTTAAAAGCCCTAAACGCAGTCAACTTCAGTATTTTATACGGCAAAAGGATCGACGGGATTGCTACTATCTCTGCAGCGTTTCGTGTCCCCTATTCTCACGTTTAACACCAGCAGATCTCTGGGTTACTCCCTACTTACTACTTCAAACGTGTCCTCACTCCTTTTTTCGTCCTCCGCGCGTACTCCTCCTCGTCGAGGACTTACCTCTTCAAAGTATTCACGTTTCAACAATAGGTTCCATTCATCGGAACAGATCCGTTCCAAATTTTTGATCGGATATTAAAATGGCTAAAGTTTATTAAACTCTGTACATTTCGCAACGAGTATTATAAAATATTCACACCGTTATTACACGTACGCAGAAAAATTAGAATTTTCGTTTTTCATCAGATTTCGAAATCAGATATAAGTCATTAGCAACAATTTTTCGTTCATCTATTCACTCATTTTTTCTACAGTATATAAGTTTATATACTTGCTAGAGAAAGTGGATGGAATATTCTCCTCGCGGTCTTGATGCATAATTAATTTAGGCTGGATTTTCGATCCCGTATTTTCTATGAGACTTGGTGAGCTTTGTGACCTATTGGAATATCGACGCAAATTGAACCTCTTTCAAGAAAATTAAAGAGATGTAGTGCTCTGCCTGGGCTGGGCTGGGCTGGAGTTTACTCAGTCATTTCTTTCCCTCACGTTGTCTACTATAACGTACATAATCGTTGCAGTACTTTAACAACGTTTTTTCCATGTCATGCGTTGCACAAGCTGTGTGTTCACATTTTACCGATAGAGAAAAAAAAAATCCGTTTCCGATAATGCATATAGCTAAGAAAACAAAAGGGAAATACGATTTTTTTTTTATCAAGTAGAAACTTTTTCCGCTAATCGATTTTTGCCGGCGACAAACGAGTTTTTTGAATCGCTGTTTCGGTATTACATGAGCAACGAGTTTCCTTCTAGTGATCGTATAATAATTAGTCCAGTAAGTCAAGGACTGAACCTAAGAAATTTGAAAGTGGCTGCAAACTTGATTTTTATTCTCGTTTTACACCCAAGAATACTATACGAAAATTTGCAGGAACAAAAATGCCCGGAAATCGTGAAAAATTGATGAAAAAAGACGGAAATTTTCGGTTTTTCGCGTTTATCTCAACAACGGTAAGAAATTTTGAAAAAAGTTTAGAATAAAAGTTGTAGAGCTAAGAATTCTGCGTCGAAAATGCCCTCAGAAGTTAATTTTCGTTCAGTATTTACGAAGTGACGAATAATTTCCCGATTTATGCATGGAAAATCGTCAAATCTGTTGTCACTTCGTGAATACTGGACGAAAATTAATTTCCGAGGGCAATTTTCGACGCAAAATTTTTGGCTCTACAACTTTTATACGAAACTTTTTTCGAAATTTCTTACCGTTGTCGAGATAAGCGCGAAAAACCGAAAATTTCTGTCCTTTTTCATCAAATTTCACGATTTTCCGGGCATTTTTGATCTTGCAAATTTGCGTATGGCATACTTCGGTGTAAAACGAAGAAATAAATCAATTTTTCAGCCACTTGGAAATTTTTTAAGTCAACATCTTGGTTTACTGGACTTACAGTAAGTATATAAAGTACATTATATACCGATCCAAAATGATATTAAAATATTTTTCATATGATTTGGTCGTTCGATTGAATAATAGATCGAATCAGTGTACTCGGCGCCGATATGCTGACGATGAGCTTCCAGATAAGAGAATATTCAAAGCACCAGGTCTCGGTTTGAAAAAGTTGAAACCGAGTTGGGGTCTTGTAATGGAAATACATTATACATAAGCTCAAGACAGATTTTTCAATCTTTATATATCTCGATCTAAAGTACAAATTGTTCATTGTTGAACTCCGTAGTCTGTGGAAATTAGAGCTGGGTACCTATACGCCAACTGTGATAAAAACGTGATAGAAAATTTCACAATGAATAGAACAAGCAAGACACTCTTTGGAGCAACAGTTTTTTTCATATTTAACCAGCAGAGCACCGGTGTTTAAATTTGCCTCTATCTGAAATCGATAAAAATAGAAAAAAAACTCTGCCAACTTAATGAAACAGCAAATTTTAGGAGAATACTTGAACTTGTACTTACCTTAAACTTCGAACGTACAGCAGAAACCGAACACAAATATTATCACAAATTAATTTGATTTTTTTTTTCTCCTGAAAGCCATGACGAAGCTGTGTGCTAACGTAAATTTCGTATTCTATTAAATTTTCACCGACCGATTTGATGTTGACTTTATGTCTGATTGGTTAACTTAGTTTAATATTGACTCTCTTCTTGCTCATATCGCAGCGATTCATTCCTTACGGCTTACAAGTTATATCGATAAGGTGTGAGGAAATGATATTCTAAATTTATAATATTAATAGTATGAAAAAAACTTTCAACCAACACGTATAAGTTTATATATATGTATATATATTTGTTTTCTTCAATATCTTCACACGTTAAAATCACATATTCGAACAATTATCTAGGGTAGGTACAATGCAAATTATTTATTTTGTAATGTTAGAATATATGCTGCATCATTATATTAATCAAACCATATTCAATTCAAATCGATTATCGATTATAAAAGCGACATAAAATGAGTTTTGGCAAATTCTAAACCTACGATGAACCTTTATTTAAAACTCACAGCACACGTAATATTATAGATTTTTTAGTACAACTTTTAACGATATTATATATATAGTAGACAGAGAATCACTGCAGTTTTTTTTAATCCCCAATACCACGAGATGCGCAATAGTACTAATTGTTAGATATATATTTTTTTCTAGAGGTTATTTCACGCTTTCAAAACTTTGAACGTTTAAAACACTCCGTCAGTGCACACACTTTAATACCGTGAATTTTTATCAAGCAAAAACTCGCACGCGTGATTATCTTTCTAGTAAAAAACCCAACGACGATCAATTAGCTTATTGAGAATAAATCATTGGCCTGTTTTCACTTCGCGACTAGACATATAGAGGTAGAATTTCTTCGAATAAGTTAAAAAGTGATAAGTAATAAAAGCAAAAATCAACTCGGTTGCCACTGAAATGATTTTCGTTTCTCAATCACCGTTACATATTTCCAAAACGATGATTTCACTGATTATACCGGACATGAGCGTCAGTAAATCAGTTAAGTTTACCGTGTGAAATATCATCCCTGCAGGTCCAACCTCCGTTTTAATATCAAATTTAATTTAGAGTTAAAATAAATTTCATTAGTCTGGACTCTGGCGAGCTCAAACCATGCACGTTCATTTTACAGTATGCAATTATATTAGTCCGGAAATTTTCTGCCAATTGTTTCGGCAGTGTTACAAATTTAAAGACAATACTTAGGTCTATAATTGCTATCCCGATCATTATAATCATACTTGGTTAACATAAAGCGTTGCTTAAAGATTCAAATACATAGGTACTGAATGATTGTTGTTTCTCATTTTTGGATAAATAACAATGATCATTATCGAGGGATAATTATTTTCAAATAACGTATATCCATGTGTTTCATATTTAATAAGCCACTTCCGAAAGGGAGGTAAAAGCAGGTAAAAGCTCGTAATGGCAACAAAACCTCACGTGTTTCTCTCTTATCGTAATACAACAGTTTGAACATTATTTATTTAATGATTAAAATCCCAATAATTTCATCTCAGATAAATTCGTCCATAATAATTATCGAGAATCTCGAAAACTCGTGACGAATATCTCGACGAAGCGTTGAAACTTAAATCAAGGTATAAATCTCCGAAAAGATATAAATTGTGATGAGAGGAGAAAGGAGAGACTCGTGTTTTCGGTAGGCAAAAAGTCGCTACATATTGCCGTCTAAAGATTGTCTGCCTAGTCGCTGTGAAAATTGCCAAACTCAATCTGGCTCGGCTTACAATCCGTTGGGCGGTTTCCAACCAATAGTAGCAGCACATCTTTCAGCGTTGCGGTCCAGATCAACGAAAGCAGCTTTCATGTTGATATCAGGTAGCCAATTTTTCAACATCTTGAATTACCGATCCTTAGGAAAATAAACATCATTTTTTTTGGTCATCGTTTATAATTTAACTGCACGATTATCAGCTTATAAAGCGAATTTTAATCTCTACGTTGGTTTTCCAGTTTGTATAGCTATTGAGATATAATTTATCTTTCAGTAATTAGCAAATATTTATGTGGTCTAATTAGTCTTTCATCGAGAAGGGGGGAGGGAGATTAATTTTAAACGAAAAGCGTGAAAAATTGCCGTTCAACTAAGTTGAGGGTGATGAAAGCCGGGGAATGAGGGAGGAAACGGTAGGGAATGAATCCGTGAAGGAATGCACGCGATTCTCGGATCGAAGTGGATTTTAATCTAGTTGAAACGACGGTGCGCCGTTCGACGATCATAGTGACAGTTCAACAGGAATCCAGATAATTCTGAACATCAAGAATCGACGTTTAATACCGAAGTAATGCTTTATTGGCATTCAAAAAACGCCGTGGTGTTAAAAAGGCCGATTTCTCCCTTTTTCAGATTTAATCTACCCGGAAGTAATGATCCCGAGGCAAGCTCGGGAGAAAGAACATCACCCGAGTGTAAAAAAGACAAAAAAAAAAAAAGAGCTTCACACGGGGTGAAGTTTTAAATCTCTACCTTTACTAACGGAGCCATATAAAGTGTCGAATAAAAAAAGGACGAACTTGTCTCCGAAGAGAGTCAAGTTGTCGAGCCACGGGTCCTAAATAATTGAGTGACCCCACTGTGATCTTGGAAGGAAAAAAGAAAGCAAAGAAGAAGACTTAAGAGGAGGATGTTATATCCATCTAAGAGGAGAGAAAATACCTTGGGTAAACTTTAAACTTACTCGAAATATCGGCTTAACGATACCATAAAGCGTCTGGGGGATAAGGGACAAAATTGTGCAGGACCGGACGGGTGGATTCAAAGCTTAATGGATGCGAATAATAGAGTAACTCACGAACTTGAATAAGGAGAGAATAAGAAGCAAAAAATTACGTGCTGTAGGGAAAAATTCTGTGATTAAATGCTTCGAAGAACAAAATATGAGAGGCTAGGTGAATCTACGAAATCCTAGAAAAAAAATCAAAAAAATCTTAAGCACAGGAGGTCAACGTAAAAATCTTTGCCCAATGGTCGTCGGAGTGCTTGCGGAATATAGTCAGAAACATTGGTCATTAATAGCAGTTTGATTGAGACCAATATTTGCAGACAATTTCCGTGCCGAATTTTGGGGGAATATTTATTATCAACTTCTCGCAAACTAGGAATAACAAAGTACAGAAAATCCTGCGTCACCCATCCACATAATAATCCGTGAATAATTTATACCACGTTTTTAGTTTGCCAAGAGTAGGTATCAAATATTAACAAAAAAACGAAAAAATAAAAATGGAAGCTTATTCGGGTACTCTTGAGAAAATTTTCGAAGTGATAAAACGAGACATGAGTGAACTTCTCTCGAGGCTCGTTAAGTTTTAAAATCAGAATTTTGTCTGAAGTTTTTCTGAATTAATTCAAAAACTTTATACTAATTTTCAATCCTTTATTATTTACAGTATCACGCCTCGTTAGTGTTAGGTTTAATTTTTGACTGCTATAGCATCTTGAAGCAGCGCTGATTATTCATTCAAGAATCGATGTACCCACGATTTTACATTGTTACGTATACTTGAGAATTTAATCGTTTTTCTCAATGATC